>RCUC01134905.1:0-35545 GCA_003697995.1 Taxidea taxus jeffersonii | reverse complement strand
TATATATATACCGGTAAAATATAGGACAATAATAACACAAAGGCTGGATGGAGTAAAATGGAAATATATTATTATGAGGTTCTTACACCATATGTAAAGAAAAATAATATCACTTGAAGGAGGATTATGATATATTAAAGATATATGCTATAAAACCTTAGGCAAAGGCAACCTGGGTGTCTTGGCTTGGTCAGTTTAAATGTCTGACTCTTCATTTCAGTTCAGGTCATGATCTCAGAGTGGTAAGATTGAGGCCTGTGTCGGGCTCCACACTAAGTGGGGAGTCTGCTTGAGATTCTCTCTCTCCCTCTCCCTCTGCCCCTCCCCTTGCTCACATGCTGTCTCTCTCTCTCTCTCTCATAAATAGATAAATCTTTGAAAATTTTTGAAAAATAAAAAATAAACCCTAAGGCAACCATCAAAATAATATAACAAAGTTATAGTTAAGAAGCTAACAGAGGTGATAAAATGGAATCATTAAAAAATCCTTTTAATCCAAATGAAAGTGAAAAAGAGAAAAAGGGAACAAAGAACAGATGTGACATAGAAAACAAAAATAACAAGATGGTTGATTTAAATCCAACCATAGCAATACCCACATTAGATGTAAATGGTCTAAACACTCCAATCAAAAGGCAAAGATTGTCAGACTGCATAAAAAAGCAAGGCTTATCTATATGATGCCTATAAGATATGAATTTAAGTATAAAGACACAAATAGATTAAAGGCAAAAGAATTGAAAAAGATATGCAATAATAACATGAATCAAAAACATGAATCTCAGGGCACCTGGGTGGCTCAATAGGTTAAGTATCTGCCTTCAGCTCAGGTTATGACCCCAGGGTCCTAGGATTTAGTCCTGCATAGGGCTCTCCCTCATGACTAGGGAGCCTGCTTCTTTCTCCCTCTGCCCCTCATCCCCGCTCATGTTCTCTCTCTCAAATAAATAAATAAATCTTAAAAAAAAGGGGGAGAATAGCTGAATTAGCATCAGAGTTGATTTAGGGCCAAAGAATATTACCAGAAATAAAGAGAATCATTTTATAACTGTGTTTCTATATATTAACAAAAAGCAACTGGAAATTGAAATGTAAAAGTAACATTTACAATAGCATTAAAATGTAGTTTCTGGACAGCATCAAATATGAAATACTTAGGAATAAATCTGACAAAAGATGTGCACTGAAAATGACAAAACTTGTTAAAATAAATTAGAGAAGTCCTAACTTCTCATTCCTTAGAATGAACTGCACACAGTGACTTCCTTCTAAAGTATACAGTATGGGGACACTGGCACCTGGCTGGCTCAGTTGGTAGAGCATGTGACTCTTATCTCAGGATCATGAGTTTGAGCCCCATATTGGGGGTAGTGTTTACTTAATAAAATGCTAACAATATTTTAAACAAAAACAAAAGTGAAGTGTATCATATGGAAAGGTGGAAGAAAGAGAGTAACTTGACAGTGAAGAAACCTGACAAATCCATCTCAGCCAGAAAGTCAAGGTCAACATCAAGAGTCAAGAATCATGTTGATACATATACATTTGATATAGTAACATAAAAATGGCACTTTATCTCTGTGGTTTCCCTTCTAATAGCCCATTTCTCTAGTCTTGTGAGAAAAATATCAGAAAATTCCCAATGGTGGGGTATCCTCCAAAATATTTGACCAATACTTCTCAAAAACACAGAATATTGGAGAAACCATCATACCCAAGAGTAATCTAAGGGGACATGACAACTAAATATAATGTTATATCCTGGATATGATCCTGGAACAAAAAAAGGACATTAGGTAAAAACTATGATTATCAGGGGGCTTGGGTGGCTCAGTGGGTTAAGCTTCTGCCTTTGGCTCAGGTCATGATCTCAGGGTCCTGGGATGGAGCCCCGCATTGGGGTCTCTACTCAGCAGGAAGCCTGCTTCTCTCTGCCAAATTGTGATTTCTCTCTCTATCCAATAAATAAATAAAAATCTAAAAAAAAAAAAACCCAAAGATTATCTAAATAACCTACAGACTTAAGCTAATAATGTTATATTAATATTGGTTCATTCATTGTAACGAATGTATCATAGTAATGTAAGATATTAACAAGAGAGGAAATTGGAAACACAGTATGGCGGGATCTCCATACTAACATCTCAATTCTCTTATACATTTAAGATATTCTAAAAATTAAAGTCTATTTTTAAAAAATTAAAGAAAGGGTACATAAATGGTGAAGCTGACTGTGTTAATGGGTGCGATGACTCCATTTTGTTAAGATGTCAGTTGTCCTAAACTGATCTATAGCAGGGATAGGCAAACCATGGCCTGTAGGCCAAGTCCAACCCACCACCTGTTTTTATAAATAGCGTTCTATTGGAACACATCCACACTCCTATGTTTCTGTGTTGGTTATGGCTGCTCTCATGCTACAATGGCAGAGTTGAATCATTGTAACAGTAAGATATCTACTATTTGGCCCTGGACAGAAAAAGTGTTGATCCCTTGAACCAGTATAATCCCTATTAAAATCCTGGTTGTTTTATAGAAATCAACAAGCTGCTCTTAAAACTCATATGAAAATGCAAAAGACTAAGAGCCAAAGCAACTTTTTAAAAAAGGAACAAAGTTAGAGAAGTAATACTATCTGACTTTGAGATTCATTATAAAGCTACAGTAATGAAGACTATTGTGTAAAGATAGATAAATAGGTCAGTGGAAGGGGATATGGGGCTCAGAAATAGACTCATATGTATATATAATCAAGTATTTTCCACAAAAATGCAAAAGCAATTCAGTGGAAATAGCATAATCTTTTCATCAAATGGTGCCAGAGCAATTGGACATCTGTATGAAAAAATAAATAAAAGAACTTAAATCTATACCTTGCTTGCACTGTATAAAAAACATCAACACAAAATGGGTCACAGAGCTATATGTTAAACCTAGAACTATAGAACTTCTAGAAGAAAGCACAAGAAAAAAGCCTTTGTGACCCCTGATTAGGCAAGGATGGGACTTAGATCTGACACTGGAAAGATAATCCACATACGCACAAAAATTGATAAACTGGGATGGGACCTTATCAAATTAAGAACTTCTACTCTTCAGAAAACACTGTCAAAAGGATGAAAAAACAAGACAAACATGGGAGAAAAACATTTTCCCATCAATATCTGATCCAGAACATATCAAGACTCTCAAAACTCAATAATGAAACAGACAATCCAACAGAGAACAAAACATTGGTGAAGACTTGTCAGCAAAGAGGTACAGAGTGTAAATAAGTGTATGAGAAGAAGCTCACTACCGTTGGTCAACAAGGAAGTGCAAAGCAACACCACAGTGAAATACGGCCTCACATCCACTGGAACTCCTAAAATTAAAAAGACTGCCCACACCAAGTCTTGCTGCGTATACGTGCACCAGCTGCAGGAATGTAGGTTGAACACAAGCTTCCTATTTGACCTAGCTTTTCCCTCCCTAGGTCATCACCCAAGAGAAAGGAGAGCGGATGTCCACACAAAGACCTGGACACCAATGTTCATGTGTCATCGCCAGGGGCTGGAAACAACACAAAGGCCCATCACTAGCTGAATGGGTAACAATGTTTTACTGCACCTTGTGACACTGCTCAGAAAAACAAAACAAAACAAGAACAAACTAGTGATACGCAAAGCAGTTTAGAGGAATTTTTTTTTTTAAGATTTTATTTTTTATTTACTTGACAGAGATCACAAGTTGGCAAAGAGGCAGGAAGAGAGAGAGAGGAGGAAGCAGGCTCCCCGCGGAGCAGAAAGCCCGATGTGGGGCCTGATCCCAGGACTCTGGGATCATGACCCGAGCTGAAGGCAGAAGCTTTAACCCACTGAGCCACCCAGGTGCCCCAGTTTATAGGAATTTTGACATAAGTATGAGCCTAATTTAAAAATAAGAGTGCATTCTGTATAACTCTATTCACATAAAGTTCTAGAAAAGGCAGACTAGACTCCCTGAGGATCGGGGTCTGAGGAGGGGCAGGAGGGAGGAATTCCAAATGAACATGTAGAAACCATGCCAGGTGATGGACAAGTTCACTCTCTTCAAAAACCAGTGGTGGTGATTTCACAAGTGCAGACTTATGTCAAAATTGATGAGTTATACACTTTAAATGTAGGTAGCTTATCATATGCTCAATTGTACTTCCAAAGATGTTAGAAGTTAAAAACAAATTAAAAATACACATAGGATTACAAAAGAGCCCAATAGTAATACAGTTATCAAAATATTTTTTAAAAAACACGAATTTGTGATATAATTACTTTAGTGTTTCTTAATAGGCAAGTCCAAGAACTACTGTGATTTAGAATTAATGATGAATATAAATGGCATTTTGAGGTTTCCACAACCATCATAATGTGACATAAAAATATCTGTGATTTCCAATAGTGTTAAAGTCACAGTGACCCACACTAAGGAGGCAAAGTCAAAAAAAGCAGAGAGATGTGATCTCTGTCTGTCAAGTAGATAAATAAAATCTTTAAAAAAAAAAATGCAGAGAGAAAGTGAGTCTCATTCACATCATCGTCACTAGATGGGTTTTTCAACACGTTGTCCCTTTGGTGTTGTCTAGTTTTGGATTGGGAATTAAGGCCAACCTCATAAAGTGAGTTAAGTGGTTTGACTTTTTTTATATTATGAAAGTTTGTTTACATAATATGGGAAATACATTTAGGCCTAGCAGTTGTTTGGAGAATTATAGATTTGGGGTTTTCTAAATTATACTTTATTATTATTCCTATATTATAAGCAATATGTGCTTGTTGGAACACATGAAATAATTCGGAGTGTTTAAACATAAAGCTAATATATATATATATATATATATTTTTTTTTTTTTAAAGGGTCACAATTAACTGCACTCCTCTTACGGTTTGTTGCCTACATTGGATAATAGAAGGAAATGCTAAATTTCAGTGAGAGTTTAGTAAAAATAAAGATGCAATGTTTTGCCTTGAAGTTCACAAACCCCTGGATTATGAGCACATCAGGAACCGCTGGAAAGACTTTGGGATCAACCTGGGGTGAGAGGCTCAGTTCAGTGTGCAGAGCTATTTCTCAAAAATGGCAATCACCAGTTTTCTTTTCCTTCCCTCAGTAGAGTTGACGGCCTCAGGATAATAATAGTAATAATAATAATAATAATAATAATAATAATAATAATAGCGTGAGCCCTGGAAATAAGTAACATGCTTCTTCAGGAGGATACATGGGATACACCCACTCCATCCCCTTGACTTACTCTCCAGAATAGATCTCCAGCCTTTGGTTTCCTCCTAACAGCCATTCCTATGTCAAAGAGGAAACATTTCCTTAATAAAGGCCACCCCCAGCTGCTTCCAGAGAAAGCAAGCTTGAGTCCACAGTGAGGGCACTTTATCTTGAGGAAATTAAGTAGAGCAGAGTTAAATAGAGCCTGGAGTTGCCAGGGGCCCCTTGGCTTAGGTATGGAGAGAACAGTCCCCTTTGGTTCCAGCACCTTCTATGAGCGGTGATCATAGGACTCAGCCCTCCTGAGTCCTTTGTCTCTTAAGAGGTCAGGTCTTTCCTGTTGAGTTCCCAGTGGGAGCTGCTAGCTTTGGAGTGTAGAGCACAGTTAACTCAGTCTCCTGCACCCCCTCGCCGCGCCCCCCCCACCCCCGTGCTGCTCATAGGAGCCCTAATTCCCTTTAAATGCCTGTATTTGGCCTGCAATAGGGATTGGACAATTTCCCTGACTCGTTCATGGACAGACCACCCTGGAGGCCTGCCTCTCACTAGTCTGTGATCTTCCTCCAGGCTCCCTCTGCTCCGAGAATATCCTTTGGTCTTGTGCCCCTCCGTTGCCCTCCTTACAAGGTCCAGGACAGGTTCCTCTCTGCCTCTGGCCTGGTCATCACAGAGACTAACCTTGCTGTCCCACCTTCAAATCAAAAAGACACACCAACACTGTCTGCCTCTCTTGGTACATGTTGTGTTTATTTATTTATTTATTTTAAAATCTTTATTCACCTTTTAAACATCACAATGGGCACTAACAAACTTTTTAAAAAAAGTAATCTCTGATATAATTGTTTAAGTAACACCCCACCCCCACCACCACCAACATGAGGCTTGAACTCAGGAACCCAAGATCAAGAGGCACATGCTTTACTGAATGATCCAGCCAGGTGCCCCTGTTCTCAAGTTTAAGATGTTCTCAGGAAAATCTCTCTCAGTCTCTCCTTACTTTTTAAAAATACATCAAGGGTTAAGAACCTGCATTTCCATTTCAATTCTGTGGCTTTGACCCCCTACTCTTGTAATCCTCCCTCTGTTTAGGAAAGGGCTATCTGCCACCCAGGTAGAGGTCCTCTGAGCAAGGGAGTCCTGGGTAGGAAAGCATCATCTGAATATCTCAGGGCCTTGACTGGAGGCTGATGCTGGAAAGTGGAGGAAAAATAAATGAGGAAAATGGAAGAGTAAGCCCCCTTCTCCCACAATGTCTAGACCCCATCTCTTGCAGAAGTTGTGTTCAGCTTGTCCGGGACAAGAGCCTTCAATGTTGGAGGTAAATTTTGGAGGCTGGGACTCCCTGGGGAGGGTGGGCTGTTCTAATTTGAGGTGGCCAGGGCCTAGAAAGAACCAGGTAAGAAATCCTAATCTACAAAGAGAGTCCTAAGATACCAGGAGCCCAAGATACAAGAGTAGTGGGTTGGGCTTGTTTATATCAAAGGTTTATATCCCCTAAAGTCTCCCAAGGACAGATGTTGGAATTAGGTAGAGGTTGCTATTCCTTTACTGGCCACCTTCCCCAGCCTAAGAATTGGTAGCTGGGTATTCGATATGTGATTGAAGATTGATGGGAAGAACTAGAGAGGGCAGCAAAGCAGAATAGTTAGGATACAATGAGATACCACTAGTCATTCATATTTATCATTTCTCCTGTTACTGACATTTTAGTTGCTCTAAACACTTTTGAGCCAATCCAAGTGACTGGAAAACAGATCTTTGCCACCACTGACTTGGCTGGGATGTAGGCTCTTACTTGGCACAGAGACCTGCAATTCACAAATGATCTAGGTTTCAGGCTCCCTCTTTGAACCTTCAGTTGGCAAAGCACTAACACTTGTCAGCTTGCTCTCCATCTTCCTGCCCAGACTCTGGCCAACAGGCATCAAGCCCCAGCCTTAAAAGCAAATCTGAGTGGGGGCGCCTGGGTGGCTCAGTGGGTTAAAGCCTCTGCCTTCAGCTCAGATCATGATCCCAGGGTCCTGGGATGAGCCCCGCATCGGGCTCTCTGCTCAGCAGGGGGCCTGCTTCCCTTCCTCTGTCTCTGCCTGCCTCTCTGCCTACTTGTGATCTGTCTGTCAAATAAATAAATAAAATCTTAAAAAAAAAAAAAAGCAAATCTGAGTGGACTTTGCCCCTAAAGGGATCTGTGGAGACATGGTGAGTGGAGGCAGGAGACATAGGTGGGTCTGGACAACACACATGCTAGACTAGGGGCTCTGAGAAAATTACCACTATGCTGAGATCAAGTTTTAAATTCTTGTTATTAAGCACTAAGCCTTGGCACAGGGGAATATACTTAGTAATTCTTTATTGGATTGAAAGGAACTATGTAATGATGATATTAGCAAATACAAACATGGATTCTGTAGGATTATGAAGCTGGGAAGTAATTTTTAAATTAATTGGATTGTACATATGATAGACAAAGAAATAGGTCCACGAACTCTAAATGTGAATAATAAAATAAAAATGCTTCTAGAAGGTAACATAGGAGGATATCTTTATGACCTTGGGAGAGATCAAGCTTTCTTAAACAGCACACACACAAAAGTAATACCCACATAAGTTAAAAGCTTCTGTTCATCCATGTACCATTATGAGAATGAAATACCAGCCACAGACAGGGAGAAAGTATTTATAAAACCTATGTCTGACAAAGGCCTATAGCTACAATGTGTAAAGGACACTCACATATCAATTAGAAAAGACAAACCATTTTTTAAAAAATGGGCAATAGTTGGGGTGTCTGGGTGGTTCGGATGATTAAGCATCTGCCTTCTGCTTAGGTCATGATCCCAGGCTCCTGGGATCAAGCCACCTGTTGGGCTCCCTGCCCAGCAGGGAGTCTGCTTCTCCCTCTGCCTCTTCCCCCTACTTGTGCTCTTTGTCTCTCTCACTCAAATGAATAAATAAAAAAATAAATAAATTTAAACAAGTATTTTTTCAAAGATTTTATTTATTTATATGACAGAGAGAGAGTGAGACAGCAAGAGAGTGACTACAAGTAGGGAGAGTGGAAGAGGGAGAAGCAGGCCTCCCAATGAGCAGGCAGCCTGATGCGGGGCTCTTTCCCAGGACCCCGGGATCATGACCTGAGCCAAAGGGAGACACTTAACAACTGAACCACCCAGGTGCCCCTTAAACAACCATCTTACTAAAGAAGACATCTAAATCATCAGTAAGCATGTGAAAGGGTGTTCACAATCATGAGTTTTTAGGGAAATGCAAATTAAAGCCATAAAAGGGAGTAAACTGACAGTATCAGCGGATACTAATGGATCTCCCTGTGCGTTCTTAAATAAACTGTTTCAACAACTTTGGAGAAATTGGGTACTTGCCTGTTAAAGCTGAAAGCATGCATACCCTGATGTTACGGAAATGCTACCCCTAGATGTATACCCAATAGAGGGGCATTCATGTATTAACAAAAAAACATGAACAATAAGATGCATAGGCCCTCTTTGCCTTGGCTGAAAGCAATCTGGAAGTTTGTGTTCATTGTATACGTATATATTTACAATATACAATGAATAAACTTATATTGATCACATATTATACATTTGTCTTCCACTGTAGACAGGGTGCCTGGTTGGCTCAGTTGGTAGAGTGTATAACTCTTGATCTCAGAGTTGTGAGTTCGAGCAGACATGGGGTGTAAAGATTATTTAAAATCTTTAAAAAAATTTGTTTTGTTTTCCATTGTATACAGTAAAATACTGTACAGTAATGAAATTTAATTGTCACTATGTTGTTGTGTGTGAGCATGAGAGGGAGAGAAAGAGTAAGCTTTATTTATACTCTCAAATTCTTACAACTTTGCATAAAGTCCTCAGAGATGGCAGAAACTTTAATCAGAGATCTAGCCCCAGAGACAATACAGTGAATTTATTTTATTTTATTTACTTTTTTATTTTATACTTTTTTATAAACATATAATGTATTATTAGCCCCAGGGGTACAGGTCTGTGAAACTCCAGGCTTACACATTTCACAGCACTCACCATAGCACATACCCTCCCCAACGTCCATAACCCAGCCACCCTTCCTACCCTCCTCACCCCCCACAACCCTCAGTTTGTTTTGTGAGATTAAGAGTCTCTTATGGTTAATACAGTGAATTTAATGTCCCCCCTCCCCACCCTTTGGGGTAGGGGAAGTCACACTACCTACTGTCTGGCACTTTGGGGCAGTCTCAGTGGATGCAGTGGGTCCCATCATGGCCCTAGTGCAGACCACGTGGGGTTCTCCCAGACCATGGCTGCCATGGGGCCGGGAGCTCGAAGAGCTGATGAGGGCTGCGCAGAAGGGTTTCCTCTGCAGCTTAGGGCAGTGCTGGGCTACGCCTCCCTCCAGCACCCTTAGCATCTCCAGCCCCACCAGCCTGAATCTCCTCCACTCAGAGCCGTGGATCACATCTCCTGTGAGCCACTGTTGCACCCCCTTCTGGCTTCACCACAAGCAGGGGCCGCTCCTGGGTACTGGAGGACCTTCTGGAGTTGGGGCATGCGAGCAGCCTCCTGGCATGACCCGGGGACAGCTTGGCACACACCAAGAGGCTACCCATGTCCCCGGTGCCCTGAGCTGCAGGCTGAGTGTGGATTGCTGCCACTCTGTTGTTGAATCTCATGCCTGTGTCAAACAAAAGAAGCCAGAACCAAAAGAGCACAGACAGTAGGATTGCACATCTATGCCGCAGGAGAACAGGCAAAACTAATCTAGAATCATAAAAGACTTGAGATTGCTTTTCAGGTAGAATTGCTGGTTAAACACTGCCCACCCGATGAAATTTAAATTTCAGATTGAAACGAATAATTTTTTATTGTAAGTATGTCCTGGGCACTATTTTTATTTGCTAAATCTGGCAACCCTACTTGGAGGGCACAGGAGGATGGCTTCTGTGGTTTTGATAACATCCTATTATCCTAATCCAGATGGTAGTTACACGGGTATGTCTATGAGCAAGAATTCAGCAAGGTGCATGTTTATGATTTGTGTATTTTCCCTATGAATGTTATCCTTCAACAAAAAGTTTTAGAAGTTTTCCTGGAACGGTATATAAAAGGAGTTCTGGGTTCAGAACGTAGCCCGAACGTTTCTCCAGTTTTTCCAAGTCCCAGTTTCTTTACCTGTAAAACAGAAATCATTTTAACAAGACCTGTCCTCCTCAGAGGAGGAGTACAAGTGCAGAGGAAGTACAAGTGCAGAGCTGGGATACCTCGTGCCAGGAACCCCAGCTGGTGAGTGGCTCTGACAGGTTCGCGCCCATCATTCTAGAACCCATGAACTCAGCCCCTCATCCTCCTTGCCTATTGGAAAGTGCTACTAAAACTCTAAAAGGCTTGACAAACGTCAGACTTGACTTATAATTCTTTAGGGCAGAAAATTTTAATAAATTCAGAGAGTACAGTTGACCATTGAAAAACAAGGGTCCACTTATTTGTGGACTTTTTTTTACAGTACCCGTCTGTAAATGTATTTTCTTTTCCTTATAACTTTTCTTTCTTTCTTTTTTAAAGATTTATTTACTTAGGGGTGCCTGGATGGCTCAGTCAGTTAAGCATCTGCCTTTGGCTAAGGTCCTGATCTCCTGGTCCTGGAATGGAGCCCCACGTGGGTCTCCCTGCTCAGTGGGAGCCTGCTTCTCCTTTTCCCTCTGCTCCTCCCCACTGCTCATGCTCTCTCTCAAATAAATCAATAAAATCTTTTTTTAAAAAATCTTTTTTTAGGGACGCCTGGGTGGCTCAGTTGGTTAAGCAGCTGCCTTCGGCTCGGGTCATGATCATGATCTGGGATGGAGTCCTAGTCCCGCATCGGGCTCCTTGCTCGGCAGGGAGTCTGCTTCTCCCTCTGCCTGCCTCTCTATCTGCCTGTGCTCATTCGCTCTCTCTCTCTCTCTCTCTCTCTGACAAATAAATAAATAAAATCTTTAAAAAAATATTTTTTTAATTTTTAAATTTTTTAAAGATTTTATTTATTTATTTGAAAGACAGAGATTACAAGTAGGCAGAGAGGCAGGCAGAGAGAGAGGAGGAAGCAGGCTCCCTGCTATTCAGAGAGCCCAATGTAGGGCTCTTGATCCCAGGACTCTGGGATCATGACCTGAGCCGAAGGCAGATGCTTTAACCCACTGAGCCACCCAGGCACCCCCAAAAATCTTTTTGTAAAAGGAGATGTTATTGATTTATTTGAGAGAGAACAAGAGCACACACATGTGAGAGTGAGGGGTGGGATGCAAAACAGAAGGAGGAGAGAAAATCTGAGTAGACTCCCACTTAGCACAGAGGAGGTCTAGGGGCTCAACCTCACAACCCTGAGATCACCACCTGAGCCAAAACCAAGAATCAGACACTTAACCCATTGTACCACCCAGGTGCCCCTCCGCATAGCTTTCTTAATAACATTTTCTTTTTTCTACCTTATTGTAAGAATACAGTATGTAATACATATAACATACAAAGTACATGTTAATTGACTATGTTATAAGTAAGGCTTCTGGTTAACAGTAGGCTATTAGTAGTTAATTTGGGGGGAACCAATTGTGCATTTTCTATTGTGTTTGGGAGGTCAGTGCTCCTTACTCCTTACATTGTTCAAGGGTCAAATGTATTTGCAAAAAAATTTTTTTAAGATTTTTATTTAAGAGAAAGCATGCACACATGCTCATGAGTGGGGAGAGGGGCAGAGGGAGATAGAGAAGGAGACCACCTGCTGAGCATAGAGCCCAATTAGGGTCTCCATCCCAAGACCCTAAGATCATGACCGGAGCCCAAGTCAGTTGCTTAACCAAGTGAGCCATCCAGGTACCCTGTATTTGCACAATTTTAAGTATGAACAGGTGAGAAAACCTAAAGCTAGCTTCAGATTCTCAAAGGCATTTCTGACACCCTCCCCTAAGAAATGGAAGAGCTAACAGAGCCCCAGACCTGAAAGAGATGCTCCTGTCCAGAGCAGCCAGTAACAGCCTCGACCGGACTGAACCCCTGAAGTCCTATAACTTGGAATTCCACTTCCCGTTTGACCTAGCTTCCTCCTTTCTTTCCTCTTTAGCCAGTCCTAGGCCAACCACTTCTCCCAGAGGCCTCTCAGAGGCCTGGGGGTGGGAGGGTGGCAGGCCTCCCTCACTAGGGAACAGTGCCCTTGCTTAATTAGTGTTTGCAAAGGGTTGTGTGTTATTAAATCACTAGACAATGGAGATCAGGCCGTGGGGGTTTTTGAAATCTGGGTGGGACGGATTTGCTCACTGGGTGGGAGCGATTTACTTGGAGGCAGAGAGAGAGGAGGGTGACTGGGGACACTCTTGGGGTGGGGCTGCCCTCTCCCAATGGACAGCGCCACAGAGGGATTCTAAAGAGTCTTCCCTGAAACTGCCCAGCTTGTCTTTGGGTTGAAAGCCACCATTCCAGATGTGTTCATTTTGAGTGCAGATACTTTTCTTCTGTGTAATTCAGCTACCTTGAGAGGCGTAACTAGGAGGGATAGAATGACAGTATAGAGCTAAGGCCTCCTGAGCCCTCCTTGCATGGTGCCAGGACACTGCTGAATCCGGGCATTTGATCTCCATCTGGACACGTGTGTCAAGAAACAAAATCGGCCCTGATTGGAGGCCTCTGCAATCAAGGCAATTTGACATTTTGTTTCATGGAATCCTAATGATAATACTTAGGTATAGGACTTAGGAATAGGTCTTCTGTTTGCATTTTATAGATGAGTCAAGAAAGTCAGAATGATTTTGGGCCCCAGGGCACACATTGAAACAAGGCAGAGCCAAGGTTTGAACACTTCTGGTGAGATCAAGATGCCCTCTTGTGTGGGGCATAGGTTTCCACCAGGGAGCGGAAGTGCCACAGATTAGAGAAAGTCCCCAGGCCATTCTGAGCCAGCCCTGGGTCAGCTGGAGGAAGGGGAAGATGGTCAGAGAACTGACTGACTCACTAAAATGATTGAGTTTATCACATTCCCTCCACAGAGGGCGTTGGGTGGAGAGCCGTGGTTCACCATTGGGGGGGATTTTGCTCCATACCCTCCAACCCCAGGGGACATATGGCAATTTCTGCCTTTTTTTTTTTTTTAAAGATTTTATTTATTTAACAGAGAGATAGAGAGCATAAGTAAGCAGAGTGGCAGGCAGAGGGAGAGAGAGAAGTAGGCTCTCTGTGGAGCAGGGAGCCCCATGCGGGGCTCGATCCCAGGACCCTGGAATCGTGACCCGAGCCGAAGGCAGACACTTAACCAACTTAACACCCAGGTGTCCCCGTATGGCGGTTTCTGGAGACATTTTATGCTGTTACAACTGGGGAGACAGTGCCAACGTCAACTAGTGGGCAGAGACCAGAGATGCTGCTCAGCATCCAGCAACATAGAATGTACAACAAGGAATCGTTCAGTCTGAAACATTGTTGGCACCGAGGTTGACAAACACTGGCACAGTTTTGGGGTAGGGAGAGTAAGGAATGGGAGACATTGAGGAGAGAGCTCTGGGCATCCCAGAAGCATAAGTATGTGGGTGGGGGGCTGGTTGGCCTTGAGGACAAATGTTCTCCACTTCACAGCATACCTTAGGGCTGGGTGTGAGTTTTACTTTAAAGGAAACTATTGATATTTTTGCCAAGATCCTCTTTATACCCCCTGTGTAACACAGAAAAGTCATGAGGGTAATTCTGTTGTTGGGTTGACCTAGGAGCCAATGGCAAAAAAAGACCTGGACTCAGGAATCAGGAAACTTGAATTGCAGTCTTGGCCTGGCTATGACCAGCCACAGGATGCTGGGTCAGCCTGCATCTCTTGGACCCTCAGTTTCCTTACCTGTAAAATGGGAACAATTATATTTGCCCTCTCTACTTCACAAAGTGTTGTGAGGAGCAAGTGAGACCATGTATGAGAAAGGGTTTGTAGAAAGATAGCTCCCTTTAATGGACAGAGGATGCCACTACCATGAAGCCTAAAGGCAGGTCTCTGAGCAACTTTTGGGTGCATGGCATTTATTATTATTATTATTTAAAAATATTTATTTAATTTATTTGAGAGAGAGGGAGCGCATGTGTGCATGGAGGGAGGGGCAAAGGAGGAGGAAAGAGAGAGAATCTCAAGCAGACTCCTGGCTGACCGTGGAGCCTGATATAGGGCTCCTTCTGAGGACACTGAGATCATGATCTGAGCTGAAATCAAGAGTCTGACGCTCAACCGACTGAGGCACTCAGGCACAGCTGGATGGGGTTTATTATTAATTTTCAAATTAAAGGCATGAAATGGAATCTCTTGTCACTAATGTGCTTTGAAATTCAAGTAGGAGAGTAAATCTAACCAAGGTTCAAAGTTATATATTAGATGCAACGACAACAACAACTACCTCAAAATATCCCCAGTTTGAGTGAGTTGGAGTGTATATCAGAAAGAAGGAGGAGGAAAGTCAAGGCAGTTATTGCTGAAAAGAGAAAAAAGCATTATCTTCCTTCCCACGTCCAGTTGCTAAAACAAAGCCAGATAGTATAAAAAAGCATTAACAATGAAAGTCAAAATTCCATTGTCTAGAAAAAAAAGTGCTGTTGACATTTTGGAGCACATCCTTTCAAGTATTTTTTTTTTTATTTGACACAGAGAGAGAGAGAGAGAGAGAGACCACAAGTACGCAGAGAGGCAAGCAGAGAGAGAAGGGGAAACAGGCTCCCTGCTGAGTAGAGAGCCGGGTGCAGGGCTCCATCCCAGGATCCCAAGATCATGACCTGAGCTGAAGGCAGAGGCTTAAACCACTGAGCCACCCAGGCACCCCTCAAGTATTTTTTTTTTAAAGATTTTATTTATTTATTTGACAGACAGAGATCACAAGTAGGCAGAGAGTCAGGCAGAGAGAGAGGCGGGGAAGCAGGCTCCCCCCAGAGCAGAGAGCCCGATGTGGGACTCGATCCCAGGACCCTGGGATCATGACCTGAGCTGAAAGTGGAGGCTTTAACCCACTGAGCCACCCAGGCACCCCTCAAGTATTTTTTTAAATATTTTTTTATTATTTTAATTTATTTGTTAGAGAGAAAGAGAGAGCGAGCACAGGCAGACAGAGAGGCAGGCAGAGGCAGAGGGAGAAGCAGGCTCCCTGCCAGGCAAGGAGGCCGATGTGGGACTCGATCCCAGGACGCTGGGATCATGACCTGAGCCGAAGGCAGCTGCTTAACCAACTGAGCCACCCAGTCGTCCCGCCCCTCAAGTATTTTTAATGAACTGTTTCACTTTTTATTTTTTTTTAAGATTTTATTTATTTATTTAACAGATAGAAATCACAAGTAGGCAGAGAGGCAGGCAGAGAGAGAGAGAGCAGAGGAAGCAGGCTCCCTGGCTGAGCAGAGAGCCCGATGTGGGGCTCGATCCCGGGACCCTGAGATCATGACCTGAGCTGAAGGCAGAGGCTTTAACCCACTGAGCCACCCAGGCGTCCCGCTGTTTCACTTTTTAAAAAAGAACTCTACAGTACTTGCTGTTTTTTTAGCCAGCAAAAAATAACACGGACTGCCAGACGATCACATTGGAAAGATGCTTCTCGTACAGAGAGGTAGGCAAGGTTCCCTTGAAGAACAAAAGGCTGAAAGACGTTCATAGCAGATCCTTCCCTAAGAAATGCCCATCTGGCTTCTAGATCGTCATCACCTTGGCTGTTGGGGGTAGGGGTGGGCAACACCGCCTGGCAGAGCTAGGAGAGTCTCCAGGCATACAGAAGCTTCCTGCCCTTGATGAACGCTGCCAGGAAGGAGAAGGGCGAGCGGTGGGATCTCTGCTGGTTCTCCCCTGCCCAGGACTTGGATTCCTCCAGGAGCAGAGTCCGTGGCTGGTAGGAGCAAGAACTGTTTATGCCTGTGCTGTGCACAGACATGGAGAACCTGGACCGTCACTAGAAAGCGTGGGAGAATCCTGGTCTGGGTACACACGCACGTAGAGAAAGACGGCATTTCTAAGCCAGGGTTTGCTAGGAGGGGCAGGCACCTGCGCTTCTTAGGGGGTTTTGAGGTCATTATAACCTCTCACTCTCAGCATCCTGGAACCTTTAAGAAATAACGATTAATGCCTTTCCTCCTGCTCTAGGTATTTACAGTGTGCCCTCGGGCTACCTAGAGAGGAGTTTGCTCTGGATGACAGTCAGGTGGAAGCCTCGCTCTTGCTGAACCCTGTGCTGCAGGCTGTTGTCTACACTGCAATCCGAATCTGCTCTGGACCCGGAACTCATCATTTATCCTTCTTCCTTCTCCCTGTTCAAATGAAAGTTTCATTAGGAATGGAAGCCACGAATACCACTGGAATTTAAAGAAACAACTGGGATTTTTGCGAGGGGGGGAACAAAGGGGAGCTGACTCCAGTCTGGTCCTGAGTGATTCGATCAACATAGATTTTGGTCCTTCTTCAAGGACAGACGAGGACTCAAAGCTGCTGTGGATTCCTGGAGGGACCAAGCCTCTATTATTCACACTCCGGGCCTAGAAGTCTCCTTGGATCCTTCAACCTCCTCTATCCCATGATGTTTTGGCCAGAAGCAGGTGCATCAGCCCGCACCTAGATAAGTTACATGGGGAACAATGGTGTTGTCCTTTCCTGAAATTTGACCTGCTCTGTCCCTTGATGTAAACACCTTGTGAGACTGCTCCATGCTGGTTGACATTGTCTTTGCCTCAGTGTAAAGTGCCCATGTTTTTCTGGAAGGCTCTTGGATATGCATGACATTTCTGAACATAACAGTGGGCTTGGGCCAGCGAGGAGGCTTTGTAAGAAAGGATGGGGTCACTGAAGCTATTTAAAAAAAAGAGAGAGAAAGGCAAGAAAACCTCAGGCATTTTAATATGTTAAATACAGACCCAATTATTAATTCTAAAGACTTGTACAAACCAACCTAGTTGAAACTTTTTTCACCTTTTTCTGCCTTTTCCCCCCTTCTCAGAAACATTTAGACCTACCCTATGGCAATGACTATCGGGAAGTCTCTATCCTGTATATCGGGGTAGCACAAATAATTCAGCATAAAGCAGCCCAGTTCCTGTAGCCTGGCATTAGGATAAGTATATCTTAAGAAAGTTCTTATGCAGACTTGGCTTCAGGCAATAAAACGTCATAGACGTATAACTGTAGCAAGCGAAATTTCTAGGGAGCAAATTAGGCTGAAAACATCTTCTAGAGATGGCTAGAAAGGAATTGTACACCACCCCAAAATAAGGCAAGTTATGCAGTAAATGTTTCATTTATTGGCCTTCTTCCATTACTATTAGGGTTAAAAGACATCTTGTCAATAAGAAAGGTATATTTATGGAGGACTGATGTCTTTCGAAAGGCGACTCCTGTCACAGACGCCTATGCGGCAGTGATCAGCTTATGAAGGCAGGTGATGAAACGCTGTACGAATGCATACATCTCCCCATTAACCCTTGGATCATCAGGCATTATTGTCACTTTATTACCCAGACCTGTCATTAGCTGAAGCAAGGTGATCAAGCCAGGCACTTCAGAAAAATGCCAGAACAGAACAGTGTTCCTCAGGGTTTCAAGAAGTGGGGATGTGCCTTTCCATGTCCCTTGACAGAATCATTGGGGAAAAATAAAAGGATGCCTGTGAAGTGGGTCTTTTTTGCCTACCCCTTCCTCCTGCTAACGCTGAAAACTCTCAGAGGTGTCCAATTTTTAGTGTTCCTATGTTGGCTCAGGGAGTAGCTTTCCTCAAGGTCCAAATAAGGAACCATCACCCACGCAGAACAAAAAGCAAACAGAAAGTCTCACAGTGGAAGCAGGACTTCGGCTTCAAAACATTTCCCCATTTTATAGCTTCCTTATGTTTTCAGATTCTTTTTTTGGCTTCCCTCAGTCAGCACAGTCCCTGCGTAGATAAGTCCAACACAGTGGGTACCGATCATCCATCTTGGAACCCAGGTCTTAAAGGAAAAAGCACACGGAATACATAACACACACACACATACGTGTACACGCCACTGTCGAGGGTGCTTGATTGGAATCTGTCTGAGCAGTTGGGGGAGCTGAGTGTGCTGGTCAACATGTATTCTCCACTTCTGGTGAGTTTTTCCTAAATCCCAAAGCCAAACTTCCAACATGCTTTGTCCTCTTTGCTGGTGTGCTAGTGAACCTTTTAGTATAACTAGGGCGTGGGCTTAAACTATGGAATCATGAGCCCCCTGAGTGTTAAAGAAGTACCTAGGGAAATACCCAGTCCAACCGCCTCATCTGTCAGGTGAGACAGTTCTCAGAGGACAGAGGTAACGGTTGGCCTATTTCTGCCATCCCCATCAAGCGCATTCCCATTGGTTGGAAGACACCTATCACTCCGCCATGGCTCCCCCAAAGGGAACCAATGCCCAAAGGAGATTTATATCCACTGAAACCTCCTGTTCACCCCAATAGGGATGAACAAGGAAGTATCCCTGGGAAAGGTGACCGGTTCACTTAATTTTCAAGGGAAAATGCTGATGACTAATATCAACGCATGTCCACAGGGATTGAATGGAAGGACAGCCGAAGGGGAGGAGAAAACAGAGTGAAGAAGCAGAAGGGCAGTGGATGAGGAGGAGAAGCAGGAAGAAAGAGAGGCTGAGGCACAGTCTCCTTAGAGTTTAGGACCTCGGCTGGCCCCAGGAATGGGCACTGAAGAAAGAGGTCATAGCTTCTCCACCAGCCTGCCCCGCTCCCAATCTGCAAAACCCCTTGGCTCAGGCCAAAGTCAGAACTGGTCTGGTTTCCTCCCTGTAGGGGGTTCTTCAAACCCCCTACTACTGGGGCAGAACTCATGGTCTTGTAAACCAGGAGTCATCAGCAACTAGAGAGAGAAGTTGCCTTCACACCTGGACACCAGCCAACTGTTGTTTAAAATTCCACACTGAATCTATAAAATCCATGTCCACATTGCGAGCTAACCTGACTTTTTAAGAAATGTATTACATTCCCCTGCTTTTTGCCAATTGCAGTTCCACACTTTCTTCTTCCCCCACCTCCCACCCAGGCATCACCTGAAGCCCTTCCGGATACTTGGGGGTTACTGACCCTCTGAGATCTTGCGGGTCTCCCCAAAGCCTTTTTATGGCACGAAGCAATGAAATTAAATGTGGCACATGTGCTATCATGGAATAACTTTTAATTGCTTAATTAAATCAGAGATTTAAAGGAGGAAAGATTCAAGAGTTTCCTTTGAATGAGAAATATGCCAAAGTGGATAAGGTTACTAATCATTGGAAGAAAGCCGTTAGTATTTACTTATGCTAAAAGTGCAGGCCAGGACATTAAAAACAATAAGTATATGCTTTAAAATTTCCATCCAGTGTATTTATGAGCTTTCCTTATCCAGGTAGTCCTATAGAGGACATAGAAGACCTCATTATCCAACTTAATTCAGATCAGGGTTAGATTAAAAAAAAATAAAACTGCACAGGACAAAGAAATTGGCATAAAATTGAGTTACTATGAATGTGTTCCAGTTTAAGTAAATAAGCCCTTAAGACAGGCTTCAGGAAAGTCTATGCTGTACACAGACAGACTAGGGCACACTAGGTATGCAGGTGACAATTAGCAAGTGTGAAAAGCTATGGTCATTCGCTAAATGTGTAAATCTAAAGGCAACTAAGTGAAAAGACCTACGAAAAGGAAACTGTTGAATCCATTTGTACATGGATTTAACAGTGAAGCATTTCATTCTTCATGTTTTTACTTGGTGTCTTGAAATAATCCCCTTTCTGTCTCCACTCTCCCTCTTAGAAACTGTGCCCGCCTTATTTATTTATGAAGTCTGAAGGTTAGTCCTACCTGCTGAGACTAATTAGCCCTGTGCTTTGTATCCTATGCAATCCTGTCTGATTAAATGTACACATTTGTTTTACTTCTTTTCTGGCTCCTTCTCACTCTACCTCTGATTTTCTGATTAATATTAAAGTTGGGAGTTACAGTGATTCTCCTCTGTAGGCCCCCCCACCCCCATTTTATTTTGCCTGCATCTTTACTCTTTAGTGTGCTAATGTGGTTGCGAATTTTTCCCAGTACAGGGGAATTCACTGGCCTTGTCAATCTTGGTATCATTATTTTTAGTAGACTTCTTTCTGAGACCTTAGCCTATAAAACAGTTTTGCTGAAACCCAAACTCTCTAAATATTACATGGCAAATTTGCTTTCTTTTAGAAACCTTAGGTACTGATGGGCCAGATGGAACAGATGTGAGTTTTTTTAGGAATTGGTGGGATAATTTAGTACATCATGGACTGCAGACCAACACTGCTCCTAACAGATAATTTGCTAATTCCTATTGATTTCTTTTTGCCCCCCCCCCCCCTTTCATGTTGTAGTTTCCGGTCCACTTCTCATCAGATATTTGCAAGAAAATGAGTGCTCTTGCTCCAACATCCAGGAAGACTATGTTTTGGGAGAGTCAGACCTTTTCCTCTTTAACATAATTCTGTTCCCCATTTTGTAGCAAATCTGCTCCCCCGGCGAGCGCCTAAAAACAACAATACCTGCCTCAAACCCCAGGTTTTCCACCTCCTCCAGGAGCTCTTTCAGCATCAGCAGTGGTTAGCAATTTCCTGCCAGAGCCATCTACATCTTGATTATTTGGCCAGTCTTTTGGGGATTTCATTTCACACCCCCTTGGAGAAAGACTCCAGCACCACTGATCCCAGGGGTTGGTGAACTTTCAGTTTTATTTTCCCTGGCGGTGTTAACGCCCAAACTTTTCACCTCCAAAGGCAGAAAGGACTTTGAATCCTAGCTCATTTCTTACCACCTCCAACCTCCAACGTCAGTTACCAAAGGAGAGGGGGGGAAAAAAAAGGAACAACACTTTACATTGAAAAGAACCACGTATTTTTCCTTAAGGATATTTTTAATGCCCCTGACTAACACTACAGTATATGATTGTTTTTTAGACAAAAAGTCATCTTGGTATATTTATTCTAGTGAGACTTAAGATTTAATGAAATGACTCACTATTAATAAACAAAAAGGGGAGGGAAGACCTCGTGGGCTAATAGTTTCTTTCACTGCAGATGACCAGGAACTTTGCCCAGCTCCCCACTTCCCCAAGCTCTCTGAAAGTGGAGGCTTGATCTTTCTTTTTGACCACTTCTGTTAGATCCCCGCCCAAGGGTGGCTGATTTCCCTGCTGGATTAGCCACTAAGCGACACGCCACCCCCCAACCTTCCCCCCAGTACTCTCCTCCTTTCCCCTTCCTTAAGACTTATTTCTAATATTTCCAAAGTGCACTTTTTCTGGGCCTCTCCCCATCCCCGCCCCCCAAGTGGGCTTTCCTTCCGCCTTCCTCGGCTCGGATTCCTGACTCGGTCGCCACCCCCTTCCCCTCCTCTCCCACTCCGCATTGTCCTTCCGAAGCCGCCCCCCTCCCGGAGCGAGTCCTGTACCCTCGCCCAGACTCGCGGGCTCGCACCCACTCAGCGCAGGCCTTTCCCCCTGCACACTCCTCCCTCCGACTCTCTCCCCCCTCCTCCCCCACCCTTCTCCTCCTCCTCCTCTCCCTCCTCCCTCTCCCGGCGCCCGAAAGGATCATTGTTAGCCGCCCCCGCCCCGCCCACCCCGGCTGTTTATTTATGCACACGTCACCGGGCCGGCCCCGCCCCCCGGCATCTCATTAAGCGAGTGTGTTCCTCTCGCCCTGTCAATAATCTCCGCTCCCAGACTACTCCGTTCCTCCGGATTTCGATCCCCCTTTTTCTATCTGTCAATCAGCGCCGCCTTTGAACTGAAAAGCTCTCAGTCTAACTTCAACTCACTCAAATCCGAGCGGCACGAGCTCCTCCTGTATCTTCGGCTTCCCCCCCCTTTGCTCTTTATATCTGACTTCTTGTTGTTGTTGGTGTGTTTTTTTTTACCCCCCTTTTTTATTTATTATTTTTTTGCACATTGATCGGATCCTTGGGAACGAGAGAAAAAAGAAACCCAAACTCACGCGTGCAGAAGATCTCCCCCCCTTTCCCCTCCCCTTCTCCCTCTTTCCCCTCCCCAGGAGAAAAAGACCCCAAAGCAGAAAAAAAAGTTCACCTTGGACTCGTCTTTTTCTTGTAACATTTTTTGGGGGGGGGCAAAACTTTTTGGGGTTTTTTTTTTTTTTTTGGTTTTTTTTCCTCCTTCTTTTTTTTTCCAAAATTGCTGCTGGTGGGTGAAAAAAATGCCGCAGCTGAACGGCGGTGGAGGAGATGACCTAGGCGCCAACGACGAACTGATTTCCTTCAAAGACGAGGGCGAGCAGGAGGAGAAGAGCTCCGAAAACTCCTCGGCAGAGAGGGATTTAGCTGATGTCAAATCGTCTCTAGTCAATGAATCAGAAACAAATCAAAACAGCTCCTCCGATTCCGAGGTAGGAAAAGCCCCTCGGGCTGGTGGGGTCTTGAGTCTGTTTCCTGGGCTTGGCAAACCGTGCGGAGAGGGGAGGAATCGGGGCCGGGGGCGCCGCGGGGCCGGGCGGGCGGCGTGTGCGCGCGGTGCCACCATTGCAGAAACTTGTAACCCTGTTTTCTCTCCCCCCCAAAACCCCTCCACCCCGCTGATCCTTTTTCTCCCCCTTCTCCCCCCTCTGCGTGGCGTTTGCCCCTCGCCCTCCCCACCTCCACCCCTCCGGGAAGGCGGAAAGACGGCCTCCACCTCGCTCCGAAAGTTTCCGAGATAAATCCCGGGAAAGTTTGGAAGAAGGTGAGTACGCCCCGCGCGCCCCGCAACCGCCCGGAGCCGCCCCCCGGGCCCGCCGCCCCGCGCGCCCCGGCCCCGCGCCCCGCTCGGTCCGGCCGCGCGCCGGCCCTGCCGGGGCGCCCGGCTACTTGGGGCACTTTCTAAAAAGTTTCTCCTCGCTCTCTCCCGCTCGGCGCGGCCGCCGCCGTCCCCTCGCCGCCCCGCCATGTTAGCGGCCAAGAGGCAAGATGGAGGGCTCTTTAAGGGGCCACCGTATCCCGGCTACCCCTTCATCATGATCCCCGACCTGACGAGCCCCTACCTCCCCAACGGATCGCTCTCGCCCACCGCCCGAACCGTAAGTGCCTCCTCGCCCGGCCCCCGCCCGCTGCCCGCCAGCCCGGCCCCGCATGCGGCCCCTGCCCTGCCCCCTCCCTCCCCTCCCCTCCCCTCCCTCGCTCCCTCCCTCCCCGCCTCCCCCTCCCCGCCTCCTCCCCTCCCCGCCTCCCCTCCCCCGCTCGCGGCCCAGGCAGCCCGAAACTCTCCAAACTTTTCTGCCTTTTGTGGACTGGATTTGTTTGCACTTCGCCATGTTCTTGCTTTCAGTTTGCTGCCTCGTGATGTTGGGGAGACCTTTCTTTCCAAGCAGGGCTTTGTTGGGTGGGGGGGAAAGAGAAGAACTTTTTTTTCTTTTTTTCTTTCTTTTTTTTTTTTTTTTTTTTTTGCGCTCTGATTCCCTCCTCCCCCTGTGGTGGTGTTGTTTGTTTCACCCTGGGAAGACGACTGTGTGGCTCTTTCTTTTCGCTCGCTCTCTCTCCCTCTCTCTTCCTTCCCTCTTCTGTGGCGTCTTGGGTTTTCCCCGGTTAACCCCTTGGCTGCCGCTGCCCGGGCCCGAGTGACTGGGCTGCGTCCGACGCGCGGGGTAGAGAGTGGATTTTCTTGCAGGCGTTGGACTGGAGAAGTAGCGAGCGCGCGGAGCCCGGGGCCCTGGAGAAGCGCCTCGGCTTTCTCTTTCGGCTGGTTATTTATTTAGTTTTCCAGTGGCGATCGCTGGCACTCAGCCCCCCTCTCCCCCTTTCCTCTGGAAGGTCACGCTTCCCAAACTGGTCCCACTGCAAACTTGGGGGCTCTGGGCTGGCTTTTCTTTGGCAAACCCACCGGGCCGCGAGCGCCCTGGGCGCGGAGGCGGGCTCGGCTGCGGGGCGCGCTGGCTGTGGGCTCTCCCCGGCCGCGCGGAGTCGGGAGGCCCCTGTGACCGGGTTCTTGGTTTGTGTACAGCCAGGATGGCCTCTTCTGAGCGGATTCGATGTATTTCTAGGGAATTTTGGTGCCTTGGGGCTCATAGTCCGGTCTGCGTTCGCCAGCTTCCGAGAAGGCCCTCAGTGGGCCCTGGGTGGGGGGATGAGAGACCGGGGTTTGCCGGCCCAAGGGTGTGTAGAAGGTGAGGGAGGCCAAGGGCGCCTCTCCTTCAAGGGAGTGGGCTGCTTCTCACCGGCCTCCCAACTTTGGGGGTCCCAGGGCGGCACCGGGTGCCAGGCTTCGTGGGTGCTTCCCGCAGTGTGCGTTCCGCGCCCACCCCTGACATTTGTATTAATAAGGTTCATCCCCTTCTCCGACCGGCCTCTGCCCCCTGCCCTCACCCTGAACCCCTCCCTCCACCTCCCTCCACCTCCCTCCCCCAATCCCACCTTCTTCTAAAAAGCCTGGATCGCCAATCTGTAGAGACAGTCTTTGGACGTTTGTGCCGGGTTTCCCGGGATTGTCATTTTGCACCTTTTCTGGTTTGGTCCCCTTACTCCTTATTTACACACATTACTTTTGTTTTTTCTTTTTGGGTAACTCGAGATAGCAATTTGAAATAATGTACCCAGTGTTCAGCAGCCGTGGATTCGGTTCTAATGGCCGAGGGCTGGCCGGTCGGGAGGCGATCCGATCTACAAGTGTTTCTAAGCATTAAAATATTAACTATCAGGTTTTACTTGTTTTTTGGGTCCTGGCAAAAAGGGCAAGGGCATGCCAGACCGGTCATTTTTTATGGCTAGGAAAGAGAAATAATTATCCCCCCTCCCTCGCTCCCTGTACCCAGGCTTCTGCATGCTTGGGAAGCTGGTAGAGCGTTTCAGCCCGACCTCCTCCTGCGGGGCTAGCTCCGCCAGGCTGCGGGGCCGGGCTGTGGGGTTGCAGCGGTTGGGGAAGCATAGACCGGTTACGTTGTATTTTTCTTAGGAGCTCGTGGGCATCTTAAACCGGCAGCATTCGGCTCAGAATCAGAGAGGGTTTGTGTAGTGATCAACCCGACCAAGCCACATTCCAAAGTAACCCTGAGAATTTCTTACTCTCCTCCCCTCCCCCTTCGATGGATTCCTCTCCGGTATTATTTAAAAATCCACTTAGCCATCCGAAAGGCCATCTGAATATTGAGCTTTGGTGGCGGGCTTCTTGGCCTTCTTGACTTTTCAAACTCCCAGTCTGACCGCTGGCGATCTTGCCCCACTGCTGCCTAACAACTTGAACAGTTGTGTTGTGCTGTAATTAGGAAACAGGGAAATGGTTAAAGGCGAGTAAATGATTTCCCGGTGCGAAAAGGAAGGCTCCCAACCCTTCGGTCCCCTTTGTGGGCATTATAGGAATAGACCGCTCCAGCTATTTTAATTGTGGACATAGCGGGTGGCCTTGTGCTCTGACATCAGATGGAGTATGAGAGGACATTTCTGAACTCAGTAGGCAGTTTTGAGATTTGCATGTCAAACACCAACAGACATCTTTGTGTGTGCTGCCCCTTCCTCCTTCCTCTCCGTTACCTGGGTTAGAGCCTGTGCTCCAAAATTAAAGTTATTTATTTAGGCCAGTAAGCAGAGCAATAGAAATGGGGACGAGAGGCTGTTGCGTGTCACTTCTGACGTCTTTGATCAGAGGGGCCAGCTTGCAATTTCAGATTTGATAACTGCTGCCGAGGGCATCTGTAGGCAAGATAGGGGTCTTTTCATGCTCCCCTGAAATTCTTAGTGTTTCGTAGAGTGGGTTTTCGAGGGCAAGGTGTAAAGACCAGCTAGCTGGATGCTTCCTTTTTCCGACCCTCCTTGGTGGTGGTTTTTTTTGCTGCGGTTTCTGTTCCTTGTTAGTGTACCTGTAAGCAGCCGCGTCCTTTAAAAAAGCAAACTCTTTGGATCCCTGATTTCTGCTTTTCTGTTTAAGAATGTAAAGAATTAAGGAGTCTCGTTAAATCAGCTATGATGAATAATACATTATCTCAAGGATAATGCTTTAATTGCCGAAGACGCCATAAAGCTCGATAGTAATAATTTTATTTTAAACCGACAGAGCCTTCTGCATAACATTAATTTAGTCTTTGATACAGTAAAAGGAAGGGCTTTTAAAAAGTCAGATTCGAATACAAAACTGCATTGAGAGAGGTCTGGTTAAGTAGATGGTAAGTGATAGAAGAGCAAATATTAGAACTGTGGTAACATTTGTATATTAAAGATAAGAGTGTTGTTACCATATTGAAGGTGATAGGAAAAAGTAAGTTTCACGTTTCTTTTTCCCCCTTACCAAACGAGAGGTAGGAACAGGGTGGTCAGGATTCTAGTTAGGTTTGAGATTTCTTTTTAAGACTTGATTATCAGAGGAGCTCTCGCATCTTCTTATAGCCCAAAGTTAGTTGTTTTTTTTTTAACTGAGCTGGTGGCTACTAGGTTGAACAAATAAATAAGCAGCATCTTGAATTCATTTTTGAACTTGGAATCCAGCATTTAAAAGAAACCAAGAGGGGCCTATTCATTGGGGTTTTATTAAGCGGGGCAAACATCTTCTCTTTCTGTCTTGTGAAAAATGGATGTTTTTTCCTCTCACTGAAACAACATAATCCTTTCTAATACAAAAGATTTAGACCTCGAGAGTGTGAAGGGTTAATGGTGGTCCTTCCCTGGTTGTCCTCTCACCCCCACCTTCACCCCTGATTGTTTTGACAACACTTTTCAAAGTGTGACATTCCAAGCCCCTACATAACAATGTAATATTACTGTAATTACACAGGTCATTACATTTTAAATAGAGAACAATAAAATGCTTATCGCCCTGAAAAAGAACAGGTGTTCTTGCCCTTCTTTGGTATTTATGCTAATTGTTTTTCATCTCCTTCAGAAATATTTATGGCGAACATGTTTAGATTCCAATCTCAAGGCAGCAGTATTAATTCTGTGCTAATCTCTATAGGTTGGGGTTTAATGTCTGCAGTATGGATTATGGGCTCAACATGCACCCAATAAGTCATATTTTAATGATTATAAATTTAATATGCCAGCGCTTAGCAGTGTGTTGAAATTAAAGCTTTCTGAACCCCCCAAACAAGCTATTAGGCAGCTGGGGGCCTGAAATGCTTATTTGGAAGCAGTGTTTTTGCAAACTTTGGACTGCTTAAGGAAGTAGCTTTTTACTGATGCCCCCTATCTGATTGAGAAAAGATTTGGAGGCAGACAATCCCGGTTCTGGCTAGGAGTTTTCTACCTTGATTTTAATTTTACTGATACGGATTTCATTTAGAGTCACTGCTGGAAGCTGGTCAGCTTTCTGTTTCTTAGCAAGCTGTGAAAAAGTTACAGGAAGGTTTCCGGGGGCTGGCAGATCCAGAATGCTTTTCTGTTAGCAGCCCAGGATAACTGCAGTTCTGCGCGCCATTAAAAAAATATTTGCTTTAGAAAACTAGCATTTTAATAGTTGCACCAGAGGCTGTGCTTTCAAAGATTACAGTAGAAGCCTTTGCAGGTTTTGAATGCCTCCTCACATCCCACGAGGTGCCTGTGTGCCTGCAGAAAGTGCCCAGATTTTCCTTGGTTGAGAAGCCCGGGTGCAACTTCTCTTACACACGCACAGTGGGTAAAGAAGAAGGTATCTAAGAGGATTTTACATTTTGTCAGATGTTTCCCAACAGGGGCCCCCAAATCACATTAAAAATGCACTGTAGAGAAAGGACAGCTGCAAATTTTTGTGTGGACGCGTGTTTCTGGACCATGACTAAAACTCCGAGGACCTTTTCCCCAGCTGTCTGGAAGTTATGTGGAAGTTGGTTTATTGGCAGTTAAGTATGAGACAACCTGGATTTAGCAGAGGCTCTCTCCTACACAGGAAGTAGATGACATTATATTGGGGGAAGGGAAGAGGCTTGCAGGCAAGGAGTGATTTACTCCTTTTTTGTTTTGTTTTTTAAACCGTGGCGTTGCCAAATAAATAAGCACTTTCCAAGGAAGTAGGTGTAAGCTTTTTAGTCTTGTTAAGTGGAATTAGATAGTATCTTTAACCACATTTATAACTGTTCTAAGGTGACACATTTCAGAAGTTTTGAAGGGAGGGGTGAATCAAATTCTTGGAGGCTTTTCTTTTTGAAGGGGTGTGTAGTGTGGGCATCTGAGTTCCTCCTGGAGTGAATATTGGCAACTGTGTAAGTAAATCTTCAACTCTGACTTATAATTGAGCACATTTGTGAAGGAAATGGTTAATTTTACAACCAAAGGCAAACTTGCACCTCGACAGGTCTGCTGAAAGAAATGTGCCCTAGTCCTTTGCTGGCAAGCGCCACCGGGTCATAAATCCACAGGCTTTATTTACCGCCCATAACACTTATGAATGTTAAGATATTTGACGCCACGTTGGCCTTATAATATTCAAGGTCCGCAGACGTTGGCAGTAGCTCAAATTTCTCTCACTAATTATAAGCAATGAGATGGGGGTTGGAGTGGGGGGGGAGCCCATCTCAAAAGCCACCCTCCCCCCTTCCGTGACCCCCCACCTCTACACTCCGAGCTTACTGAGACAGACACCCTCTCCTTTGGCAGCTGACTTGTACTTTTCCTCCAGGCTATTGTTATACACATTTATAAAGAGCACTTTCAGGGATGGAAATTCAGTGGGGGCTTTGCACAAATGCCTTTTTCAAAAGCAAAGTTGCTCTAGCTGTTTGCATCTTTCTCCTGGTCTTCTGGCTTCTCCTTTTTCTTTTTTTCCTTTCCTTTTCTTTCTTTCTTCTTCTTTTTTTTTTTTTTCTTTTTGGACCGTGTTGCCTATATTGTGCATATTTCCCAGAATACTTAAAGAAACCTGATACGAGAACCTTCTCTTTAATTTATATGATGTTCCACTGAGCTGGAAGGGCAAGTACACACGTTACATAGTGCAGTAGTTAACGTGAAGGTTTAAAAAAAAAAGTTAGGTGGGCGAGGAGAGTTGATTAAAGGAATTTAACGGATGAGAAAAAAAAAAAAAAAGTTCCAGGATTCATTGGGGATGGCAGGGCCACTCATTTGGGAAAAGTACACTGTTATTTTGTTCGGGGTGGGGGGCACAGAAAAGTAGCCAGGGAGGCAGCATAAATGCTTGATTAGGAAAGATTGGAAAAAATAGAAGAAGATGGGACAGAAATTTGGGCTTTGGGGAATGGCTTGATTGAAATTGGGGATTGGAAGTTTCTTATGAGCGGTGGGAGTACCATGGCGATGGGGGGGGGGCTGCTGTTAAAATGATAACAGGGCTGCTGTTAAAACGATTGCTTTGCTCCACTCCTCCCCTAAAATGCTCTATCCAGCAACAGATATGTTTCCTATTAGTTATTTGTGTGGGGGCCTGGGGTTGGGGCATCTGTGGTGGAGACCCCACCGAAGAGAGAGAGAAGGCCAATCATCCTGCCGATTTTAATTTATTTTTTAAAAAGTGGGCTCTTCTGGTGTGTGTGTTACAAAGGGACCACATGGAAAAGGGGGAGTGGGATGGCGAGGTGCGTGGCTAAGTGTTGAGGGGGGCTGATGGCTCTGTCATTTCTGGCCGGATCCTTTCCTCCATCCAACCCAAACTTAAAGACTGAGGCTGAAAGGTTTTATTTTCTAATCAATGGAATGCAGAAACTTACTAGCCCTCAGGGACAGCTATGAATCCCTAAACAGCTCATTACAAAGATGGGGCAGTGGGATCCATGAACAGGTTATCAGCCGTGGTGTCCTTCGGTTTTCCCAGGATAGGTTTTTCTTCCTTAGGCACATCTGATTTCGGGCTGGTCCTTCAGCCTGTTATATTTTTTCTTCTTCTTCTTCTTCTTCTTTTTTTTTTTTTTTGTCGTGAAGTAGCCCCAAACAGTTCTGTTTATAGGGGTGGGCAGGGCTAAGGGCTGTTATTAGTGGGGTTCAGTTCTGAAGGAGTTAAAATTGCTTGCTAAAGTTTGGCATCATGAAAATAAATTTGAGGCCTGGTAGGCATTAGCAGGGCACAGCACATTTACAGAGCTTAATTAGTACGAACTGTAATTGTTCATGGTCTGCCAGAAGAAGTAATGTTCAGGAAAAGTGGAGTCCCTTCTCTTGCAGCCTTCAGTTTGAAACCGATAAATCACTTGCATATTTGTGTAGTGATTCAAATGGAGCTAGGACCTCTCCCATCCCAACATGTGGTAAATTGTAAAGTCAATGAATTGCAGATGTAGGCTACGGTGAGATTCTCCCAGAAAATGCAGAATGAATGGGAAAGAATGATGCTATAAATATTTACTGAGAAGATAACTAGGGCCCTGCGTGCTGGGCCAATTACGATTACTAAATATATTAGCCAAATGCTTAAAAAATTGGGAGGATTTGTGTGGGTCTTCGGGTGGCTTGGTTTGTTTTGGAAAGTGAAATAAAAGGCGTGATGTTACTGTCTTGTCAGTTTTATTAAGCCCGAGTCACAATGGCAAACCCAGGGAAGGACACATGAAACCCACATTAATGCAAATTAATTCGTTATGAGTTACAGAGCTGTGACTGCAAACTGGAGTAATGATAGGGCATCATTTTAAGAGTGTTAATGTAGCAACTTTTAATGAAAAATGCTGTGTTAGGAACATGTCTCAGTACCTTAGCCCACCTGTTTTTAAATGCTAGAAATGCATTTCGTACAAGAGCAGGAAACTTGATTCACTTCATACCCCCTGTGCCCCCCGTTTAAGAACTTTAATTATGTTTTGATGTTTAAAGAAAATCTTCTGGTTTTTCTTAAAAAATCAGCCCAGAAATGCCTATCACTGTAACCAAGTTCAACTTTCCTTTTCTTTTTGTATCAGATTGCAACACCGAGTGGAAAAACAATGGATGTAGCCCACCCCCCACCTCCCCTCCCCCATAGACCTACATCTGTAACTTTCTTCAAGTCATTTTTTTTCCTCCTTTTCTTTCGTGGAGGATTTTGGTCTCAGGCAATGTTGCAAGTCTTCTTTCCCCAAACGCTAGTAGGTGGATGTGTATGGAAGCTGTAAAAGTTAATGATCATTCTCTGACTCATAGCTGATGGTTTCAGGTTGAGGAAAAGAAAAGAAAAATTAATGAGAGTAAATAGACCTTGGATGGAACATCGAGACAGTAGGAGAGATTGTTCCTGTGTCTAAAGGCATGCGTTTTGTTGCAGCAGAATTTCTGAAAGAGGATGCCAGGAAGTGAAAAGGGGATGCCTTTGTTAAGTTGTTGTTTTAGGATGGTACAAACGTTCAGTGTCGAGATCTGGGGAGGAATGTTTAAGCCGGTATACCTACCAGTCAGTGCTGGTTTTGCTTTCCTTGCAGAAGTGAGGCCCCGTTGGCACTTTTTGGAAGGGCAGTCAGTAACCCAGAGTCCTGGTCTGAAGTTTATTTCCCATTAAATGGACGAGGATTGCTGCATAGGACAAGGGATGCTGTCTGGGTCCTGAACAATGACCTAAGAAAGACTCTTAGATGTATCAATAGCAGCAAATGTATGCTGTCTTTTAGGGTAATGACGTGGGACTTAAACATCAGGTGGCTCCTGGTGGGAGCTACAGGATAAAAGTGGACCCCAAATCCTCCAGGCCAAAACCTTTTAAAAGGGGAACAAATCTGGATTTTTTTTTTTCTTGAAATAAGAAAGAAAACTAGGTGATTCATAAAACCGAAAATAAAGCATAGGCTCCACCTCTTCCCAATTTAGTGGAATGAATAGGTCTAAAAAATTAGTCTTTATTGCACTGAAAGTTCACTTAGTGTTGGAAAAACCAGCCAGCGTTTAACTTACTTTCTATTTAGTCCCCTTTGCAGGGGAGACCTCTGTGGTTGCGAAAGTGGTTTTCCTTTTTCTTTCGTCTCTGGATATCTCGGATGTCTTGTATCTGAAACATCAAATTAAGAGCCAGTAGTAGTGATTAGAAATAAAACAAGAGACATTTATTACAAATAAAATAAAACAAGATATGGTAATAATATGGGAAGGAGTTAATTGTCAATTGTTGGTTTTTTAATTGCTGGGGAATTGTGCAAGCCCGCGCCCAGCATCACCCCATCTTGGTGGTTCTTCCTCTGGACAAGTGAGGGCCGGATCATCTGGGGGTGTTCGGGTGGGTGGCTGGGCTTGGCCATTGTAGACAAGCACACAGGAAGGGAAGGTTTATTTTGTTGGAAGTTTCACGGGAAGGAATTAACTGGAAAGGGCCCTGGAGTTCTCATTTGGTGGCGCCCCAGGATGCCCTAGGGAGGCGCCATGGCAGGGACATCGTGCATGTCCATGGTGACTTGGGGTGCTGCAGGTGACAAGGAGCAGGGCGGCCCCAGGGCCTGTGGCAGCCTGGTTCTTGAACTCAGGTGAGCCTTGTGCTGGATCTCTCCACCTCCCTCCCCTCCTCTTCCTAAGGGGGAAAAAAAAATAGCCGCCATCTCTTGTCCTTGCCTTTCTTAGAGGTTTTTTACAGAGAGAGAAATAAATTCTTGTTCCAGTCCCGAGTGCCAAGTTTTTCTGGGTCCTTGTATTTTGTCTTTGTCTTAAAAAGCTAGACTATAACGAACAAGGCATCTTTGTGTTTTACGGAGAAGCAAAAAGCCTTAGAAAGTCTATGCTTAAGAAAATTTGGGAAAAGAGGGGATTGAAACCCAAATGAGAAACCAGAAAATTCTAAGTCTTTGTCGCTGTAGCTAGGGGAGGTTTAGCTCCAGGTGGGTCCCAAGACAGGGATTACTGGCTGGGAGCAAAGATCTGATTGGAGGTTGTGCTGTGTCTATTTCTGAGCTGGTCCAGGTGGTTCTGTGTGGCTGGACACCTGAGCAGGGAAGTCACATTACTGAGGGGGTTTTAGGGTGGTGTGTGTGTGTGTGTGTGTGTGTGTGTGTGTGTGTTAAATTAACTTTGTCCAGTTAGATTCCTAAGGACCTTGCAGCTGCATTTTTACTCTTTTAATTGCAGCATTCTCTCTGGGATTGTGTTTTCCGGGGCGGGGGGGGGGTGTGTGTGTGACTGGACACGAGGGTTAAGAATGGAACCGGACAAGTGAAAATTGAATTTGGATTAGCCACAGTTTCATTAATTTATTCATAAGACTGTGATTATATGAAATTTTGTTTCCACGACGCATCTCGAGTTATCAGGTGTCCATTCAATTTTAATTGACAATCTGAGATTCCTGTGGTTACCCTGAGTACAGATTGCCTAGGGGCTCTGCAGGGTTTGTGGGAAGAAAAGCTTGGACAAGTTTCCATTAAGCTCTGAATCAGGCAGTTGGAAGAGAGGAGAATAAAACCCTGCTGAAAAGGGGGACACGTTGTTACTGTTGCCTCCTGACTTAGAAGGAGAACCCCACCCCTCCTCCCCAAGAGCCGCTCTCCAGCCAAGAATTCCAAACTCGCAGAGGAACCTGTCCCTAGCACAAAAGTTGTTTTAAGATGATGGGGAATTGTCACACAAATTAGTGCAATCACTGTTTCCTGACCGGCAGTTTTCACGGAAAGGGCAGGGGGGCAAAGCGAGCAATTTCATCTTTCTTTTTCTGCGATTCACTTCGGTGAACTGTTTCTGAGTATGTTGTTGGAGGGGCTGGAGGGGGCATTATCTCCACTTGCTCGGGGGGTGCATCTTGTGTTGTTTTGGGGAGTGCGGTTCAATCACTGCGCTTTAACAGGTAAGAGAAAAAAAAAAGTTTTCGGCCTCATCTGTATCGTGCCCCCCTTTCAACCTCGATTAATATGTTTTGGGGGCAGGCAGACTCCTATGTAGGCAGTGTTTTTGACTGTTTATCTGGAATAGATAAAATGATCTCAGAGCCCACTTGTATGCCAAAGTGGGGACTTAGAGCCTTTCCCATGAGCAGTAAAAATGTAGACTTTTTAAACTTGATTACCTCTGTGTTGTGTTTATTTTGAGTTGGTTCAAACGTTCTGTGAATTTCTTTGTTTTTTATTCTTTTCTTTCATTTTTGTCTTTTTTTTTTTTTTCAAAACCTGTGTGAACTGAATGGTTTTTTCATGCAAGGACCAAGATAGAAAATGATCAGATCTGAAGCCCCCTTGCAAGCTAGGTTACACTTTGTCGTGATAACAGGGAAGTGTTCTGGCAGAGCAGTGTTCAGGACAGGAGCAGGAATTGCAGTAGGAATAGCAGTGGTTTGGAATCCCACTGATGCCCATTGCCATGAGAGGAATGGGCAGTGATTTCCTAGGACCATCTAATCCCTCCTCATTTGTTCCTATGTTGCAGATTGAAATGCATTTTCAGATACTGTTGAGATCCTTTAGTGATTGTTGTTTGTTTTTAAGATAAACCAGCAGATGGTGTTTGTTTTGCCTATCTGTAGGATCCCAGGGTCAATGAGTATTTTTTGGGAAAAGGAGGACTTGGTGAGGAAGCTCAGCATTCTGTCCTGTTTGGGGATGCCTCACTTCTTTGAGGAAGAGTCTGTAGGGTTGCACGGCAAAAGGCCCAGGAGGAACCATCACCTCGTTGTGCAGAGTCCGAGGGAGCCAGGGACCAGCATTTCCCCAGGGGCCACCGATTGGGTGGTCCTTAGAACACTCGGTGGCTCTTTGGCCCTGGCTGGCTCCCTCTTTGGGGAAGTGTGGATTCCTAGATTGCAGGCTATAGAGATGTTCTGGGGCTGATAGTTTAGTCATTGCAAGAGAATGTATAAGGCTTCAGGTGACCCCTGAATTCTGCCTGCCACATTTGTTTTCCCCAAAATAGAATTGTGTTTAGGAGCAAGAGCCCAGTGGTTAGAACGGTGGGGAGCTTGTACCTGTTGTAGTCTCGTGGCTGCTCACAGTCCTTTCTCACAGCCTTTCCTCTTGCCTACGTGTCGCAATTCTGATGACTTTTTGCAGCCCACAGTTAATTTTTCCGCAGCATCCTGCTCAGCACACTGGCTTCCTTTATGTTTTAATGGGCATCCGTCTTTCCTTTTCATGTCATTGATTCTCTACTCCTGGCCTCCTCCCCCTCCCTTTTGCTTATTGAATAGGTGCTTTCTTTTTTTTTTTTTAAACTTTACCTTAGATTATTATGATCATCTTATCCATAGCAACAAATAAAAACACACAGGTCTTGATTGAATGCCAAGGCTGCAGTTCAATCTAGGAAGGTTTGTCTGCTGTTCATAAACTGCTTAAGATGTTTTCTTGTAGTTTGTGACATAAGCAGAACGCTTTGATTTGGTTTCTTTCTACAGCTCCATTTTCAGTCCGGGAGCACACATTACTCTGCGTACAAAACGATTGAACACCAGATTGCAATTCAGGTAGGAAATGCAAGAGATCCTGAAGCTTGAATTGTCAATATGTAGGTCTCTTGTGTCTTTTATTCTCTGCCCCTTCCCCCAATCTAGATGATGATGATGATGATGATGATG
>RCUC01134903.1:0-64833 GCA_003697995.1 Taxidea taxus jeffersonii | reverse complement strand
ATGTTCCATGCTCATGGATTGGAAGAATAAATATTGTGAAAATGTCTATGCTACCTAAAGCTATCTACACATTTAATGCAATGCCTATCAAAATCCCATCCAATTTTTTCAAAGAAATGGAACAAATAATCCTCAAATTTATATGGAACCAGAAAAGACCTCGAATAGCCAAAGGAATATTGAAAAAGAAAACCAAAGTTGGTGGCATCACAATTCCAGACTTCAAGCTCTACTACAAAGCTGTCATCATTAAGACAGTATGGTACTGGCACAAAAACAGACACATAGATCAATGGAACAGAATAGAGAGCCCAGAAATAGACCCTCAACTCTATGGTCAACTAATCTTCGACAAAGCAGGAAAGAACATCCAATGGAAAAAAGATAGCCTCTTCAACAAATGGTGTTGGGAAAATTGGACAGCCACATGCAGAAAAATGAAATTGGACCATTTCCTTATACCACACACGAAAATAGACTCAAAATGGATGAAGGACCTCAACGTGAGAAAGGAATCCATCCAAATCCTTGAGGAGAACACAGGCAGCAACCTCTTCGACCTCAGCCGCAGCAACTTCTTCCTAGGAACAACGCCAAAGGCAAGGGAAGCAAGGGAAAAAATGAACTATTGGGACTTCATCAAGATCAAAAGCTTTTGCACAGCAAAGGAAACAGTCAACAAAACCAAAAGACAACTGACAGAGTGGGAAAAGATATTTGCAAATGACATATCAGATAAAGGGCTAGTATCTAAAATCTACAAAGAGCTTAGCAAACTCATCACCCAAAGAACAAATAATCCAATCAAGAAATGGGCAGAGGACATGAACAGACATTTCTGCAAAGAAGACATCCAGATGGCCAACAGACACATGAAAAAGTGCTCCACATCACTGGGCATCAGGGAAATACAAATCAAAACCACAATGAGATACCACCTCACACCAGTCAGAATGGCTAAAATGAACAAGTCAGGAAATGACAGATGCTGGCGAGGATGTGGAGAAAGGGGAACCCTCCTACACTGTTGGTGGGAATGCAAGCTGGTGCAACCATTCTGGAAAACAGCATGGAGGTTCCTTAAAAAACTGAAAATAGAGCTACCTTATGACCCAGCAATTGCACTACTGGGTATTTATCCTAAAGATACAAACGTAGTGATCCAAAGGGGCACGTGTACCCGAATGTTAATAGCAGCAATGTCCACAATAGCCAAGTTATGGAAAGAACCTAGATGTCCATCAACAGATGAATGGATAAAGAAGATGTGGTATATATATATGATGGAATACTATGCAGCCATCAAAAGAAATGAAATCTTACCATTTGCGACGACGTGGATGGAACTAGAGCGTATTATGCTTAGCGAAATAAGTCAACTGGAGAAAGACAACTACCACATGATCTCCCTGATATGAGGAAGTGGAGATGCAACGGGGGTGGGAGTTAAGGTGGTAGGAAAAGTAAAAATGAAAGAAGATGGGATCGGGAGGGAGAAAAACCAAAAGAGACTCTTAATGTCATAAAACAAACTGAGGGGGGTGGGGGGAAGAGGGGTTGGGTGAGGGTGGTGGGGTTACATCATATGTTTAAATAAAGCTTAAATAAAGTAAAAAAAAAAAAAACCATTAAAAAAAAAGAAGGGAGACATGCATCCCAACGTTTATAGCACCATTATCAAGAGTAGCCAGACTATTGAGAGAGCCCAAATATCCAACAACAGAGGAACAGATAAAGAAGATGTGGTATATATACAAAATGGATTATTACTGAGCCATCAAAAAGAATGGAATCTTACCATTTGCAATGACATGGATGGAGCTAGAGAATGTTATGCTAAGCAAAGTAAGTCAGAGAAAGACAAATACCATATGATTTCACTTATATGTGCTATTTAAGAAACAAAACAGATGAACAGAGAGGAAGAGAAGGAAAAATAAAACAATGTAAAAACAGAGAGGAAAGCAAACCATAAAAGACTCTTAACTATAGACAACAAACTCAGGATTTCTGGGAGGTGGTGGGTGGGGGTGGTAGGCACTAAGGAGGGCACTTGAGGTCAACAGTGGATGTTACATATAAGTGATGAACACTAAATTTTACTCCTGAAACCAATAATACACTATATGCTAACTAGCTTGAATTTAACTTAAAAAAAAAAAAAAAAGAAGCAAAAGAAAAAGAAAGAAATATAACAATTAAAAAGAAACTAAACAGTGTGGTCCAAGATCAACACTCCATCTTTTTAAAAATACTCTTGGGACGCCTGGGTGGCTCAGTCAGTTAAGCCGCTGCCTTCAGCTCAGGTCATGATCCCAGAGTTCTGGGATCGAGTCCCACATCAGGCTCCTTGCTCAGCAGGGAGCCTGCTTCTCTCTCTGCCTCTGCCTGCTTATGTTCTCCTTCTCTCTCTGACCAAAAAAAAAAAAAAAAAAAATCTTTAAAAATACTCTCTGATCACTAATGGAGCTCTATGACTTGTAGGTGACCAGTCACCTTGCATACAACGTACAATAGCCTGGAGCCTGCTCTCTCCAGTGAGGTGCTTAGCTGGTCCCGGGAAACATATTTTGAAGGACAGATGCCTTTACTGTCAATGTACATCATAGTGCTCTCAGATGTCAGGGTTTCTGTTTCACAAATACAAGGAACACTTTTACTTGGTGGCTCCAAGGAAGCCAAACTCACCAGTTATGATTGAAGAAGAGTACACATTCACCACACCTCCCTTTCACAGCCTAACAAAACTTTCACCAAAGATTCTCACAAACCATCTCCCTTTATTCCTGGCTCCCTTCTTTGATTCATACTCCCTAAAAGGGCAAGGGATGTAAACAACAAAACCAACTACGCTTTCTTCTGTAAACCCTGAACTTTAATCTAGAACCCAACATCTATTGTGTCAGTACCTCAGTCGAGAGAGAGAGAGACCCACTCTATTTCCTATCACTTACCTTTCTCAATATGATCTTTTCTTTTTTTTTTTTTAATAAAGGGGAAAGAAAGCCCTGCTTAGCACTACAGTAACAGAAGAGGTAAAATGAGATTTTAAGAGAGTCATGGACGTCCAACTGGCATCACCTCAGTGTTAGTCACTCAGAGACTTAGTCACTCAGAGACTAAGTCAATCTCACATCATTCCTCACTGGCTTCAAAAGTTAAAAAACTACAGTCTGAATATTCTTGGTGTGTGTATGTTTAATAACCTTAATGGTCATTTTTACCAGACAGGATCTCTGAGAGGGAGCTAGAGAACTCTGCATCTTTAGAAGTTTATTTGGGTTTGGATTCTTTCTGTTGGTTTGATACTTTACTTAGTATTAAAAATCTTATCACTGAGGCACCTGGGTGGCTCAGTGGGTTAAAGCCTCTACCTTTGGCTCAGGTCATGATCCCAGGGTCCTGGGATCAAGCCCCGCATGGAGCGGGGAACATCAGGGAGCCTACTTCCCCCTCTCTCCCTGCCTGCCTTTCTGCCTACTTGTGATATCTGTCTGTCAAATAAATAACTAAAATCGTTAAAAAAAAAATCCTATCACCTTTGGAAGTTTTTCTCATTTTACTTATTTGTATATCATGTCTCCAAGTTAGAACTTTTGAGGAATATAATGACTGAGTGGAAAGGGCTGAGCCCTAGCTTAGTAACTAGAAACACTTCCTTCTGATATGCATAGGCCATACCCCATAGTTCTACCTTAATTGGTGGGCAATGTCTGTCTCGAGTGCTAAGTCAAGGTCATGTGTCTAAACTGGAAAGAACAGCAAGATGAATTAGTGGGGGTATGTCAATGGCGTGAGGTAAAAGTACACGGAAAAATACCTACCACTTTTTTGTCAACCTTTCTTCTATAGGATACTTAAACTGGCATTCTCTGTGGTCTTAACACTTCACTTGTTCAGAAAGTTAAATTATCTTAACAAAATCAAAAAGCACTACAGAATCATCTGATATCAACTAAATCCCTACTATTAACAGTCTTGATGACTTATGTGAAATCCTCTTCTAACAAGGATCAGTCTCAAACTCACAGATTAGAGACACAGCTGACAAAAAAGCAGAGAAAAGGGACTCTGAGAAGCCAAACTGAACTTCTTTATCCTTCACTCAATCCCTGTAGTTTTATTACAATTGGGTGGTTCCCTACCCATAACTGGAGAAGCGTGAAGAGGGATTAACAGTATCAAAAAAGGATCTATGATACAATAATAGCAAGTAAAAGAAAAAAGTACAAAATGCAGACACAAAACCAAATCCAGCAGTTGTATGTGTTCGTGAAATAGTTGAGACAGCACATAACCCATGGGTTTAACAGTTAAATCAGGTTCAACATACTAAAAAAAAAAAAAAAAAAACAAAAAACTGTATTTGTCTTTTTCTGTGTGATATAATGAAATCAAGGTGTATCCATGTTGTTATAAATTGACAGAGTATCCTTCTTTCTCATGGCTGAATAATATTCCATTATACATATATGCATCTTCTTCATTTATCCACTAATGAACAGTTAGGGCTGTTTCCACACCTTAGCGATTGTGAGTAAAGCTGCAATAACCATGGGAGTGCAAATATCTCAATATTCTGTTTTCATTTCCATTAGATATACACCCAGAAGTGGAGCTGCTGGATCATATGGTAGGCCTTTTTTTACCTTTCTGAGGAATCTCCATACTGTTCTCCATAATGGCTATACCAGTTCACATTCCTCAACAGTGCACCAGGATTCCCTTTTTTCCAAATCTTTGCCAACATCTATCATCTCTTGACTTTTTGATAATTGTCTAACACAGTTGTGAGATGATATATCTCAATGTGGTTCTGATTTGCATTTTCCTGATGATTAGTCACTTTACCTTTTCATATGTCTGTTGGCCACTTATATATCTTTTTGGAAAATGTCTATTCAGCTCCTCTGCCCATTTTTTAATCAATTGGTTTTGTTTTTCTTTTTTTGCTGTTGAGTTGTATGCATTCTTTGTGTACTTTGGATTTTAACCCCTTTTCAAATTTGCAAGTTTACATTAGCTCTTTATCAATAAGGAATATAAACCCTTTATCAGATTTGCAAAAATGTGTGAAACATAAACAAAAATGTCAAACTCATAGAAACAGAGAGCAGCAAAGTGGTTAAAGGGGCTAGAGGGTGGAGGAAGTGAGAAGAAGTTGGTAAAACAGTACAAGCTTTCAGCCATAAGATGAATAAAGTCTTGAAGGAACAAATGTAAAACATAATGACTATAGTTGGTAACACAGTATTAAACCATTGAAATTTGTTAAAAGAGTAGAAGTTAAATGTCCTCACAAAAAAGAAGGAAGGGAGGGAGGGAGGGAGGAAGGAAGGAAGAAGTGGTAAGGGAAGGGAAGGAAAGAGGTAAAGGAAGGATAAGGGAAGGGGGAAGGGAAGGGAAGAAGGAAGGGAAATAAAGGAAAAGAAAAGAAATTTAAAGAAATACGTGAGGTATTGGAGGTGTTACATGTGTTAGTTAACTAGATGGTAAGAATCCTTTCACCATGTATTCATTTATCAAATCACCGATATGTTATTTACAAAATATTGTCAATTATGCCTTAAGAAAGCTGAAAATATGTAAAAACAAAAACACACACACATACACACACACACACAACAGGATAAAGAAAAACAAAACAAAACAAAAAACCCTAGATATACATAGCACATATGAAAAAGGTCATACACTAAACAGTAAAAATGCTTAAACTGATGATACTAAACAATGCAAATATACAGCTATCTAGAACTTCCCCAATTTAAAATTCATCTGATTCTTATACTTTATAAACATCTCACTAACACTCTACCAAACTGTATTTTTACAAGTATAAACAGAACTGTCTTATCACAAGATAAAGACCTGATTCTGGTAAGGCTCCAGGAGATGAACTGTTAAGAAACTCCCCCACCCCAGGAATCTCTCCCCATCTCCCTCCTCCTCAAGAGGAAGCAGGAATGGGCCTAGCCACATTACTAGTAGTGGAGTCTCCTGGTGATAAAAAGAAGCACATGGGGCATGGCCAGGCTTTGCACCCTCATCTCTTCAATCATGGGTGCACTATTCACTGGCAGGGCAAGGGTGAGAGGAAAAGAGGACAAATCTTGAAATTGAGCTTTGGCTTTAGTGTGAGTGGTAAGGAGCCACTTCAGACATTTGGGATAGGTTATTTCCTTCTACCAGAGAGCTCTAAAAGGCTGAGATGTGAAGCATCCATCCGCCCACCAGTATCTTATTTCCCATGTACTATTATTTCTTATACATATAGCTCCTTCAGGCACCTACGTGGGTCAAGTGGAGTTTGAAAAATATTGAATCTCCTGGTCAAAATACTATCTCCTCATATCTCTTCATATTCACCTCTAAGACTGAGTTTTACTTTACAGTGATTTTTTACTTTAGACATTAAAACTCTTACCAATCTTACTATATAAATTTAAATTGGAAGAAGAATATTAAGACCTAAACTAAGAATGAGAGTTACAAGAATAAGACAGAAATTATATTAAAGATGACAAAATTTGGGGTTCCTGAGTGGCTCAGTCAGTTGAGTGCCCAGCTCTTGGTTTTGGCTCAGGTCTTTATATCACGGGTAATAGGATAAAGCCCCTGTGTAGGGCTCCCTGGTCAACAGGGAGTGTGCTTGGAGATTCTCTCCCTCCGGCCCTCCTCCCAACTTACATGCATACATGCTCCCTCTCTCTCTCACAAATAATCTTTTTTAAAAAAATAACAAAATTCTAAGAGAGGTCAAATAACTTGTCTCAAATCACACAAGTAAGTCCACTTTTGGCTAGTGATCCAACATGCATTCTCCACCCTCAGGCCAAACAATCCTGCACAACAGCAAAATTGTATCTTCCTTGAGTAAATATCAATTATCCTAAGCAAATCATGCTTATCATGTTCACTTTGTTCTATTTATGGAGTGATCTTGCTTTGACCCAAGATGTCTGAGGAAAGATCTACTGGAGTATTTCTGGGAAAGGTCCCTATACTTGTAAGAAGGAGAATCAAGAAGAGATACTATCTTTTTGCATCTAGACATTACTGGGTTTTATTAATTATTGTGTACTCTTGCTTCAGTATTTGGTTTTTATTTTATTCCTTGTTATATATTATTATTGCTTCAATATTCAATTTTTATATTATTCCTTATTATGTGTTATTATCGCTTCAATACCAGAATTGCTTTAGCCAATTCGCAATTATGAAGAAAACCAGTGTTATGCTAAGTGCAGCAGAACAGAGCACCAAGGTTCCTTATACCTTGGTGACATTACTAGGTCACTGACTCAATCAATAATGGAGTCCACCATCTTTGGACCTTGTATATTATGAGAAAATAAATACATTTTTAAGCTTAAATTAATTTTCATTTTCTGTTACTTATAGCTGAAGGCATCCTAAGTCAGTATTCTGTCCCAAAATATATGCTCAAATATACTGATCTTTTATACAAACACCTCAAAATGAATGTGAAACAGAAGATTTGGAAAAAAACACAACAGTGAATGACAATGCCTAGAAGCAATGAAGCTCTACAGGGAACATATCTGCAATAGCAGAGACGACTCATTGCATTATATAATTGGGAAGCAATAATAGTAAGTAGTGATTAAGAGCATGCACTCTGGGTTCAATCTCAAAAGCTTGCTAGATCTGTCTGTATAAACTTTGGGTAGTTATTTAACCTCTCTAAATTCCCAGTTATTGGATAATAGGATCGTATCTTCCTCCAGGAATGTTCTGAGGATTAAGATAAATAATGCAAAATGGCTTAGCATTTTCTAACACACGATAAATGCTCCAAAGTGTTATTTATTATTTCTATTCTTAATACTTAGTTCTTTATATTTCACAACTATTTTCTTAAGTATCCTTCCATTTGACTGCCATAACAACATAGTGAGTTACATATTCTCATGTTACAGTGAGGAAACAGCCTAAGAGAGGTTGCATGTAAATAGTCAAGATTTGAACCTAGGTACCTCTATTGTCAAAGAAAGAACCAGTAACTCTTAGGTATAAAATGAAAGCACAACTACACATTTAGAAAGATAGAAACTTAAGGAGAGTGAAGGGAGAACTGATTTACAATGCAGAGAATTGCTAATTGTCCTAATAACAGTATTAGCAAAGGAAGAAGCACTGTGTCAATGGCGCTGACAAAGTTTGAGAGTTAAAGCTGAAATGTTTGTTCATGGTAACTGGAATTTAGGCTGTAACCCACCAAGTAAAGTGATGGCTTAACAAATCAGTAAGAGCAAGGTACATTCTGAGTAATTTAAACTAAGTCTACGCTTTAAATATACTACCATGGAGTTGGAGAGTGAAAGTAATACATATTCTTCTACTATGCACATTCATGAAATGCTCTAAGAAATCAAAACACAATTTTAATAGCTGACAACTCTTGCACCCCTAAAATATATGCTTTCCATTAGATGGCAGTGTAAGCTCAGGTTTAAATCTTCTGGAAAGGTTTAGCCCAGGCCAGGGGAAAACCCAGGTACAAGGGTTGAGTGGTCACATATAAAACTAACAGCAATGTTCTCAACATATCAGAATTTGCTTTCAAGTATGAGAAAATTCCACAGTAATGACCTGTGAATGAGAAAAACAAAAGTCATTTTGAGAAAAATTGTAACCACCTCACAGTAAGGCCCGATTATAGTTGTGTTACTGCATTAAAAAGAACATGCTTTCTTGATTTGGCAGATGGAAAGATGAAAGGTGGGGAGGCTAAAACAGTAAAAGTGGGTTTATATAGTTTTTTTGAGTGTTTGTGTATTATACTCAATTCTTTTAGCTTTCAATTTTTAGCATCACTTTCACTCTGTTATGTTAAATATTATGAGTTTGCTCTTGGTTGTATATGATGTTGTTTTCTTTCTTTCCTCCTTTTTTGCGAGGACAGGGTCTGACAGGTTCTGGACTTATGCACTGTATCACAGCCCACAAAATTGTATTTATAAATTCCTAAAAAGCGAATTTATCCAAGACTCTTCTCTTCAATCATACTGAGAATTATTTTGCCACCCATCCCTGATTTGTGGGGAAACTGGTCAAATTCCCTTTCTATTGAAACACCAAATTGATGAGAAGAAAATCAGATTTCATAGTCCATAAAATCCATGTAGAAATAAAACGGTTATTACTGGTGCATCAAATGACTACACAGCCATTCCCATGTAATTATTTAACAATAATTTAATTATAATTAATAATAATAAAAAGTTGTAGATCATATAAAAACAAGGGCAAAGCTCCATTTTTATGTCCTCACTTCCATATATGTATGATCTCCAAAAAAATAACTTAATATTCTCAAGTTAGACAAATATTTCTTTTAAGAAATATAACCTAGCAGGGCGCCTGGGTGTCAGTCTGTTAAGTGTCCAACCCTTGATTCTGGCTCAGGTCATGTTGTCAGGGTTGTGACACTGGGCCCTCCTAGGGCTCCATGCGAGGCAAGGAACCTACTTGAGATTCTCTCTCTCCCTCTTCTCCTGCCTCCCCACACCAGTTTGGCAGGTGCCTGTGCGGGCCCACTTTTTCTCTCTCTCTCCCTCTCTAAAAGAAAAAAAAAAGGAATATAACCCAGTAAGAGCTTTTACTTAACATGAACCTGTTTTACCTTTTCTTTCTGTTTAAATGGTTTGTCTCCATTACAATTTAAGCTAAGCAAAGAACAGAGACATCTGTGACAATCAGTATAATAAATCAGAAATGCAGACTTTTTATAACTAAATCCTAGTCCCAATTCAAAGTGAAGTTTGTCTGCTTCCAAGCAATTAGTAACTTTTTTTTTTAAAGATTTTATTTATTTATTTGATAGACAGAGATCACAAGTAGGCAGAGAGGCAGAGAGAGAGAGGAGGAAGCAGGCTGTCCGCAGAGCGGAGAGCCCGATGCGGGGCTCGATCCCAGGACCCTGGGATCATGACCCGAGCCGAAGGCAGCAGCTTTAACCCACTGAGCCACCCAGGTGCCCAATTAGTAACATTTTTATAAGTATCAAGGAACCATGTGTGTACATCAGTGAAAAATTTAGGAATATGAAGGACTTAAGCAGTCAAAGGAGGCTAATAAATGGTAGTTGATAAAACTCTAACTAAAAGACAACACCATGCATGCTGGGCACACCAGTAAAATGTTTATTAAACTCTGACTCACAAGAAAAAGCAACAAGAAAACTATATTCTGCTACTCTTATTTGCTTTTCCTTTTTTTTTTTAAGATTTTATTTATTTATTTGACAGAGAGATATCTCAAGTAGGCAGAGAGAGAGAGGGAAGCAGACTCCCTGCTGAGCAGAGAGCTGGATGCTGGACTTGATCCCAGGACCCTGAGACCATGACCTGAGCCAAAGGCAAAAGTTTAACCCACTGAGCCACCCAGGTATCCCTCTTACTTGCTTCTTCTTATTCAGATGAACTGGCCACAACACTACAGGACCTCTCACTGTTCCACACTGTACATTTGACTGTTAGCTGAAGAGAATTTCATCAACATTCACAATGCAATTACCAGCAGCTGATTCATCTTCCAAAGTGACATCACAATTTTAATGATAAATCATCAAGACCACAGTTATTTTATAAGCAATCATAATTCTTCAAACCTTCTCAATTAATATATTTCAACAAACAAGTAAGTAATATTAAAACCTTAATATTCCTTCTCTGACATTTTTTTAAAAATTAAAATTAGATCCTGTCCCAACTTTTTTTTTTAATTAACATACAATGTATTATTTGCCCCAGAGGTACAGGTCTGCAAATCATCAGGCCTACACATTTCACAGCACTCACCATAGCACATACCCTCCCCAAAGTCCATAACCCAGCCACCCTATCCCTACTCCCCCAACCCCCAGCAATTTTAAACAAAAGAAACTCCCAAATGACATTAATATACAGAAATAAAAACCAGTTAGGAAATACTCGGGGATTCTAACTTCAATGTACATCATTCTATATGGAGAGCAAAGCTTTTATTTAAAAAATACTGAGTCAGGAGGGCACCTGGCTGGCTCAGTTGGTACAGCATGTGACTCCTGATCTCAGTGTTGTGAGTTCAAGTTCAAGGTGTGAAGCCTACTTAAAAAAATAAAAATAAAAAAGTAAAATAAATAAAATAAATTGAGTTAGGGAAATAAAACCCACATCAATATTTTAATATATGCTTTTCCTTTCCTTTTCTCTTTTTCTAAAATAAGATTTCTCTATCTGAGGTCAGAGGATTCAGAAAAATAAATGCTGTTTTCCTGAAAGTATCTTTAAAAAATAAAAAGGAACCATGGAAAGCATTTTTCTGGCCAAAAACTTTCTCTTGTTTTCTAAAACTCTTTGTACTTTCACCTTTCATTTTCTTGCTTTCTAGTTTTCTAGCCTGTCTTTCTTTTACTGAAAATTTCAAGACTTTAAATGTGCAAAAGAACTACTGGAGTCCTTTCATGGTCTGGAGGGCCTTCCCAGTGTTTTCTGATTCTATAGAAACCTGTGCCTTTTTCTGTCCCTATTTTGCAACTCAGCTGTAGAAACAGAAGTTAACTAATGGAGGACTGATGGTGGCTAGAGAGCCTTGGCCACAGAAATACCTGTCAGGTGACGATGCAACTAAATACCATGCAGTAGATGTGTTCAGTCTACCTCTTTTAGCATTCCTCACTGCCTATTATGTCTACCCTCTGGAATTTCCTCTGAACTGGCTTTAACGTTTTTCTGGCTTTCCTATTAACTAATGAATTAAATAAAAGCTCTTAACATGTGTTCATTTTATATTTGTATGAGAGTCATGGCTTTACCTTTTCAAAAGACTACTCTTTATCCTATGGCTAAGCAAATTATTATTTGAAACATAAGTAACAACTTGAAATAAATACTACTATTAATTTTACAGCCATTTTAGCACTTCTCAAATTAATGTATGTAATGCTATTTAAAGATTTCTAATACAATTTGTCACCCTGAAATCTCAACGGTTTTTAAAAAGAGGTTCTCTTCCTCAGTGACTGAGCAGAGCATGAACAGTGTATGATGCAAGAAGAGCAAAAGCATCATTGTAATAATGATTAACACTTATTAAGCACTTGCTATGAGCAACACTCTTCTAAAGCATTCACTCTCTGAATCCTCACAAACACCCTATGACACAGGTACTGCATGTTGCACCTGAGAAAACTGAGGCAAAGAGTAGTCAAGTAACTGGCTCAAAGTCCTACTGCTAGTAATCTGGAGAGCTATGGCTCAAATGGAGTTTGGCTCTAGACTAAATTAGACTACCTCACAGAGAAGAAAAAAAAAGAAAACTTCTAAAGAGCCCAGCACATTTAGTGCCATTATTCCTGGCTGCTGTTACCAATGTTCCTTAAGAATAATCCTGACACATATTAAGAAAAAGTGCTATTAGAGAGAGTTCAAGCCCACCCCTTTTCTGGGTAGCAGCAAAAACAGAAATAATAAAGACAATTCAAAGGTGGATGGACCTGAGAAGGTAATTAAGTCAAATAGGGGTGAGTTATATGCCAAACTGAGAGTTAAGAAAATACATTTTATGATAGTAAACATTCAATTTAATCCTACTTTTGATAGTTTTGTCTAAAGCTCATATAAAATTCATAGAGTATTCCTATATTCCCCTGTGCCCAAATATAAAATTGTATTTTCCTTATGAAAGAACAATTAAAAAGGACCTCCTGCTCTACACTTTTTTTGTGGCAGGCCTTGGAAGGAAGCTGGCTTCCAAGAGTGTTGATGCAGGCTGTTAAAAGGCTTCCTATCAACTGCAAAGTCTATTCATGATTGAAACTGTGCTCAACTAAACAGCCAGCAATTACCATTCTTTCTGGACTTTCTTGATCCTCAAACTCTTTTATAGAGCACTGAAATCCTTAAAACATCTACAGAATGACCCATACTGCCAAAGAGCTTCAAAGATGTGACCTAGGATAGTCCAAGTTCACTAAAAGCTGCTAAGCCCCAGGATTTTTCAACACATGTTGAATTCCCAAGACAAACACTTGCTCCTTTCCTCTTACCAGAGGTAAAAACCCACCAGGTGAAAAAGAAGCGTGCTATTTGAATTACTAATGGTCTTCAAGTGTAGGCTTGAAGGTTAAATATATAAAGATTAGTAGAGAATTTTCCCCATTCCTAGAAAAACTTAAAACTACGATTGAAGTGTTAACAGAACTGGGGCACCTGGGTGGCTCAGTGGGTTAAGCCTCTGCCTTCGGCTCAGGTTATGATCTCAGGGTCCTGGGATCGAGCCCCACATCGGGCTCTCTGCTCAGCAGGAAGCCTGCTTCCTCCTCTCTCTCTCTGCCTGCCTCTCTGCCTACTTGTGATCTCTCTCTCTGTGTCAAATAAATAAATATAATCTTTAAAAAAACAAGTGTTAACAGAAATAATTTGTCACCTTTGATAATTATTTATAGAGCAACACTCAGTATATAACCCCATGAGCAGAATCACCAAGGTTAGAAAATAAATTAGAGACAATTAATATATTAAATGAATTGATTAAGTAAGATGTAAGGATATAGGTACTAATTATATAAGTTGCTAAAATACTATCCTAGCAATTAAGAAAATCACAGATTTGTTTACGTCTTGAACACTCTCATTTACCTGCCATAATTCTGAGAGATTAAGTCTAGATTAAGTATGAATTATAGGCAGGGGTTGTAAACAAAATAAAAGACTACAGTGGGCCTAATCATACTAAAATATTTCCCCAAAACACCAAGCACATGGAAAATTCTATTTTGATTTCAAGTACCACCTAAATATTTAAACTCACCAGCCCCAGATAATGAATAAATTCTCATATCATTATTAGTTATTACAAACTTCAAGATACTTTTCTTCTTCACAAAAAGTAAACTAAAAAAACTAATGAGGTAAGTAGTTTTTGACAAAATTTTTAACTAATTGGAACATTCACTAGGCAGCAAACTGACAAGGCTTCAGAATAACACTTGAACTCAAACAATAGAAATGTCTTCAACTGTGTTTCCTTGGATGTTTCTGGAGTTTCCCTCTTTACTCCTAAGTACATAAAGCTTTTCAGCAATAAAGAAAACTAAAGGCAAGATGATACTCACTTTTCAATCTCGATGCCAAGAGGATTAGCAGGACGTAGAGACAAGGGGGGAATTCCTTTATTCCTGTCAGTACGCATATCATAATAATTCATTTCATCAACCCACACAGCAGACTGATCCAAAAGACCTACCAAATGAGCAGCACATCCTTAATGAGATACAAACTAAGACTTTCCCTATTGTTTTACTTTTTAAAGACCTAATACAAAATGCACACTAAGGTGATTTTTGAGAAATTTGAGAGCACAAAAGCTGTGGTGCTTTTGTTTATGTTCTTGTTTTTTTTAATGGTTGGTGGCTTGATTAAAAACACTAAGAATCTATAAAAAGGTAAGTATAATACCTCTTGGTTCATGGTTTCACTGTACATTATTCAATAGAGAAGGCACACTAAGCCTCTTGAGGAGAAAATTCTGCTAAAACAAATGTATTTTACAAACAATAAAAAGTAAAATTAATTTGGTTAATTCAAAAAATATCCAGCAATTCCTTATATAAAAAAAACAGTCAAATATTTTCCAAGAAATGCATGGCTTGTGTAATGGAAATGACTAGGATATTCAGGAAAAATAAGTAAACACTGTCAACAAAATATAATCTCTGAAAATGGTACCCTCTTTTATGTGATTGAGTTCTTTGTCATTCACTTTGGCATAGGACTTACAGGCTTACTACCTCTAAACTTGGGTTGAACAGAAAATGCCCAAAGGGCCAATAAGCAGAGGAGCAGCTGGGGCCTGTGAAGGCTTCATGAGGGAAGGTATTTGATCCCAGGCAACTTCTAGCTATATGACCCTTTGTGAACCCACAAATTCTATCAGCACCCACAGTTCTGCCAGAATGCAACAAGAGGCTTTGTTAGAGGTTATACTAAAGTCTAGATATTCCTAAGTTAGGCTTGATAAGCCTTTATTGAGTTTATACTGTGCTAGGTCTTGGCAGAGTACTTTAGAATAAAATAAATTGTCTTTTATCTGCTGTATAAATATGATATAAGACATTGCTGGATTCTGTCAATGTTTTAAATTCCTCCAGAAAACTGGTAACAAGTTCTGGCTTTAATTTTCAGTTTTTGAATATATAAATGAATAAACAAAAACTGGGAATATTATATATGCACAGACACAAATATATATGTGTGTGTGTGTGTGTACGCATATATATATATATATTCCATTTTGTATTCTCCTCTAAATTCATTATCTAAATTTTCATTTATGGAAAAAAAATCTAGGATTCTAAGGAAGCTAATGCTGTAGAAAGGCTCTACACTCTAAGATAGAAAACAAAAACAATCTGCAAAATTATTTACTTTTCAATATCAGAGAGAAGTATAACCTGGGCTTAATTATACCTGTGATATTCCTACATTACACAAATATTTACCAAGCACTAACCATGTATAAGACATCACAGGACCACAAAGATGAATCTGACATTAACTTTGTGTAAGGGTCTATACTAAGCACTTTATATGCATGCTGTAACTCATTTAATCCTACAAGGTAGGTAATGTTGTTCCAATTTTATCCACAAAGAACTAGCAACTGAAGTTCCACTAGTGCTAGACCTCAGATTAGTATTCAGAGTTTGGCTCCTTGGACCAAGTTCTTAACTGCCCCTAATATGAGGAAGTGTTAAGTACACAAAAAGTAACATTTAAAGTGCTACAGTATACAAAAAAGAGTGCTTATATCTTGTTTGGAGGGCTAAAAACACATTTTGGCCAGGCAACATTTTGTCCTGGCCTCAAAGGATAGAGGAAATGAAGGAAACAAGAACATTATTTAGATAATATTATTGCTAATTTGGCCAAATGAGGAGGATATTTTACCTCAAATATTGACTGCGTAATAGAAAGAAATGCAATTACTGTATTCAAAATCAAGGAACTAAAATTGACAAAGCAAAATGTTAAAGAAATAAATTTTATAAAGAATTTAGGATGATAGTTTTCTCATGATCATCATCCTTAGGTTTTACTGTTACCTCAGCAAACTGCCTTTCCAAAAGTAATGCAAATTTTAACTAATATCCCATTCCTGTCAAAATAAACATAATCTAAATTAATAAGATGTGAGAGTAGGTAAATTTTATACACATCTACCACTTTGAGAGTTTGAAAGACAAAAGCCATTTTCATTTTTCTCTTTAAAAATAAAAAGTAAGATGATACCTATTTTTTCAGGTTTGAGTAGCTTGAAAGACACTGTTGAGGTTCCTTTGCCACCTGACTTGGTTGTGACAATAATGTCTCCTTTGTCATTTTTAGCTTGTCCCACTCGACATACTATTTTACTTGCAGACATCCATTCTGCCGTCAGGAGGCAATTATGTCCACAAATTGTCAAACCTGAAAATAAAAGCATGTACGTAACAAAGTTCAAAAGAACAAAGATAAGAAGATCATAGATACGTCTATTACATAAAAAAACAATTCTTCTCTCAGTATTTACCAGGCTTTTTCCATGAAGTGAAAAATGATCTAGAAATAACTTCCTGTTCAATAGTTATTTCTATTATTGAACATACCCAATGTTACTTGCAAATATACTGTCTCTACTGATATTTGTCTAATCTCTTTTCTTTCGTATTTAAGACTTCTTTAGATTATATTTAAGTTTCTTCAAATATCAATGGAATAAAAAATAATGACTATAATAATTATGTGTAGGCATTCCAAACACTCAGACTTTGAGACTCTTAAATTGCTTTCATAGGTTTTATGAGGGAAATTATTGCTATTATTAGAAATCTAGGTTATTGACATAAATTTCTGACATATACTAAGAATAATATATCATTCCCTAAAAATATATTTATCCATGTTCCTGAAAATAATCTGCACTTACTTTTCCTAGCATTTAAATTATATATGGTATACATAGTATGTACTTTATTTCAAGCATAGCCTGGAGTCTGGTAAATCCAACTGATGTTCTAGGGCCTTACTGGATTATTATTTCATTTTTTATATCTGTATCCTATACTGGTAGTTCATGCTGCCTTAGTGTTTCCCTAATGATACTGTCACTAAACTACATTCTGCTCTTATAGTAAACCAGAACTCCCAAAATGTCAACTCATGCCTGGAATCTCAGGCCCTGATATCAAGTAAATTATTACTATTTAGGCAGTAATCAAATAGGGAGGCACTGAAAGATTACAGTGAGGAAGATGTGACCCCAGACAGAACACCAATATATCACCATAAGGACAACTGCCAGCTCTTTTACTACCTATTTTATTTGTATCTTCCATTTCTGTAAAACAGAACAAGCTCATAAATATTTTTGGATAAAACAACCAAAATGTATGTGGCAAAGACCCAGACACTTCACGCTTTCTATTCTCATTATTTAACTTTTTTTTTTCTCATTATTTAACTTTTTATATTGCTCAGCAGTCAAGTTTGGCAATTACAATTTTTTCAGATAGCAGGACACCTCAACTAATGTCAAATTTGGCTTAAAAAAAATGTAGGAAGGGATTCAAGTCATCTTTTGTCACAACTTTAAGCACTATTTGGTAAGAATATATATTAACCATAGAGTAATAAAAACAATCACCTTTTAGAGATGCATTTGTTAAAATAATGAATTTCAGAGATTTCCCTAAAACGGCCATTATTTATACATGTATGGAGTTCTGTCTTTCTTTTTCTCTTTTTTTAAGATTTTATTTATTTGGGAGAGAAGCTGGGAGGTGGAGAGGGATGGGCAGAGGGAGAGGGAGAAGCAGGCTCTCCACTGAACAGGGGAGCAAGACATGGGGCTTGATCCCAGGGCAGATGCTTAACTGACAGCCACCCAGGTGCCCCTGGAATTCTGTCTTTCTAATAACAGCATTTAAAGTTTTCTGTTAATTTTTAAATGTATAATGACATTTGCACATTTTTAAATGCATCCATAATTCAAAACTATTTTTTCAATATGAGAATGTCTTTGATATCTTTCCTGAAAATCAATTTTGTTTTGAAAAATGTAAACAATTTAAGAGGTTCAAAGCACCCCTAGAACTCCTCTCCATCTTTAAGAGAAGCACTCTGAAACACTTCAATGCGTATTTGCTCAAATAATGTTTATGCATACATAAATCAGTCTATATATATTTTAAATGATGGAAAAGGCTTTAATTGATAAACTAAGCAGTTTTAGTGTGGTAGATATTTTAGGTGGTAGATATTCTGATATCACTCTAGGTTAATAAATTAACATTTTAAAATTTAATGATATCAAAAAAGATTCTTGTGATTTTATATATTAACTCATTTCAGAAAAGAAACTAACTCACTAGTAAATGTTAGGACTTAATATAAAGTCATTCCTATAATAGGTTCCCTGCTGGAGAACAACCTTATGATTAAAGCTGAAGAATGAGAACAGATTTAAAATATATAGACAGGAAGCCTTAAAAACATGTTCAGATGAGAAAATATAAATGATATCCATGATAGTACAAGCTGGGAAAAAGCTCCCCAGAATAATAGTTTATTCATCTAGTTGCTATCAAGGTTTCTGTGATTTAATATCTGCTCTACATTTTAACTAAAAAAAAAAAAAAAATCACTATTTAATTTTAAACATAGATTCTAACAGATCATTTTAAATGTCATAAAAATTAAATAAAATCATAAGACCAATTTCTTAATTCCTAAAGCACATTTTTGCTAAGTTACTGCAAACCAAGAAATCTGCTTCATAAAATATAACATCTTTTTTTTAAAGTAACTTGTAGAATTTCAAAGAAACTGTGTTTATAATGTTTCACTTGGCTAGCGTAGATTATCTTCTAAGCTAAAAACACTGAAATTATTTAGCAGATTGAGTTTGCTTTTTTAAAAAATGGTCTCTAGGCAATACATAGGCAGGCTGAAGGCTGAACTAGCAAGGCTTACAGAAGTATACACACTTAGTCAAATAAGAATAGCACTCCTTAAAGCTAAAGCAAGATTAAAATTTATACAGACTAGTAACTGTCATGTTAGGAGCTCCAGTTAAAATGTAGGACATAACCTCCATCTTTATGGTTTACTTCCATGCATTCTAGGGACTTTTCCACTCTGGATAAAGAAAATTCTAGAATGAGCTATGCCAAAAATCAAGACATTGAATTAGCTAAAATTATCTTCATAAGAATAATTAATTTTTCAGATGCGTGGGTGGCTCAGTCAGTTAAGCGTCTGTCTTCAGCTCAGGGTCCTGGGATCAGACCCACATCGGGCTCCTTGCTGTCAGGGAGCTTGCTTCTTCTGCCTCTGCCTGCTGCTCCCCCTGATTGTGTTCTCTCTCTCTCTCTCTGACAAATAAATAAATAAAATCCTTTTTAAAAAAGAATAATTTTTGTTTACTGAAGAATCAAAAACTATGGCTAGAGAAAACATATAAAATAAGACATATTTAAATACACTAGTGAAAAGAACGAGCTAGGAAGTGCAAAACTCATTTATTAAACATAGTGTCGAGCTCCAATTCACTTTCTCTTTTCCAAGGGTTTTCCATATGGCCAAAAAGATAATCTGTAAACCTACACCAATAATGCAAAAAAAATAAGTTCCAACTCATAGTCTCCAATACTTTACCAATGGGTCCCTCATAAATTTTTAAAAAGATTTACTTATTTGAGAGAGAGAGCACAAGTGAGGGAGGAGCAGAGGGAGAGGGAGATACATATTCCCTGCTGAGCAGGAAACCTGACTCAGGGCTTGACTGTAGGACTCTGGAACTGTGACCTAAGCCGAAGGCAGACACTTAACAGACTGAGCCACCTAGGTGCCCCTAGGATCCCTCATAAATTAAGAAGAGTCAAGAGAATGTTTGAATCCAGGTAAGTTTATATGGTAATCAGAATATATGTTGAATAACACATACTAAATTCTCTCGCTTCCTCATTCTGAATGCATCTCTATTCTAAATGCATCTCAGAATTCACAGGAAAATAATCCTACCTGACCAAACAATTATAATATACATAAATATAAACATATAAATGCACGTATATATATGGAATATTACTCAGCCATTAAAAAGGAATGAAATCTTGCCATTTGCAATGACATGAATGGAGCTAGAGAGTATCAGGCTAAGTAAAATAAGTCAGTCAGAGAAAGACAAATACCCTATGATTTCACTCATATGTGGAATTTAAGAAATAAAACAAGCATAGAGGGGAAAAAAAGAGAGAGAGGCAAACCAAGAAAGAGACTCTTAACTATAGAGAACAAACTAATGGTTACCAGAGGGGAGGTATGCAGGGTGGATGGATTAAATAGGTGATATGGATTAAGAAGTGCATTTGTAGTGAGCGCTGGGTACTGTATGGGAAGTGCTGAATCACTAAGTTGTTCACTTGAAACAAATAATATACTATATGTTAACTAAGGGGAATTAAAAAAAAAAAAAGTTAAGAAAAGACAAGCAAGGGATGAGAACCACTTACAAAATGAATGCTTAAACAATCAGCAGTAGAAGGTCTTCATGTTACAGAGTGGGAGTGGAGGGGACAGACACTACACAAACTAATAAATTTATATAGTGCCAACAGGATACAGAGTGCGAATGTCCCTGAACTTAAAAAGATTAAAAAAAAGATAAGAGAAACTATGATTTAGCTTACCATAAATATATAAATATTAGGGAAGCCTAAATAAAAAGACAGATTAACATGGGTGGGAAATAGTGTGACGAGCTTTTTGTTGTTGTTGTTGTTGTGGTAAGTCTCAAGTTTTGGCAGACAGAGACTATTCATATTTCAGATCTATGGTGGGGCTCTCAAGTATGATGAAGCATCAGTGTGGCAGAGGAAAGGAAATAAATAAGATTTACAGGTCTTCGTAAGGATATGCACCTGGTCAGAGTGATAGTTTCTTCTAGGTGAACTGAGGATAAGACCAACTGGTACTGATATCACCAGGAGACAGTTTAGATTTGATCTGAAGGGCAATAAAGAACAGAAGAGGTACAATTTGCAGAGCACTACAGAACAAATACAAACAGATACATAATGTAAGGAAAACTAAAGTGGGCAAAAATAGCTAGGGAGACTATTTGGTCAATCAAAGCAGGAGAAAGCAAGGCTGAGGAAATGGAGCCAAGTCTCAGCTGTGGGAAACTTTTTGAAGGACTTGGTGAAAAGCAATTTAGACAAGATTTGATAAAATAATGATTTTACACAGAAAAGCCAGAAAAACAAATAATTCTTTCATCTTTATTCAGATCATTCCATACAGATCACAATGCTGTTTTTCTATCAGCTTGTCTCAACTGCCCACTACAAAAATGCATTTACCATGAAAACATAGTTCTTGCTCTTACCTATGAGGTCAGTGGGGCCAGTCCCCAGGTTTTCTCCTCTAATTGTGACCTTTGTCCATGGTATTCCTTCATTTGGAGAGATGCCTGTCACAAGAGGGGGTTGTCGTGATCGGGACATCGTGCTTTGTTGGGCAAACCGGAGGTCTAGTTACAGAAGTAATCTGCTAAAAAAGGAAAGTATTAGTGACAACTGAAATAAGTATTGACTAAAAATACAAGAAAGCTAGAGAGTCAATACCAAACATGAAAAGTATTCTTAAACATAAAGTTCCAAATTTTTTAGCTGTTATTTAGCCTACCTGCCAACATTTACTGAACATTAAATTTACCAAGGACATTATAGCTGGTACTGTGAGGGAAATGACAGAAAAATAACAGACAACTAAGCTCTTGGTTCTGGAACTTTCAATATATGATAGACAGAACCTAATGTCACCATTAGCTCCATACCTACACCTGCTGAATCCCAAAAATATGCTAGAAACTGTGCTACTCTCCAAGTTGTTAAAGGAAGATGTTCTGATTAATCATGTTCCTAAAAATTAAAATACATTCCCAAAGATGTACTGAACTTCACTTAATTTCCCATGGATGTACTGAACTTCACTTAATTTTTGTATTATACTTCGTACAGCAACTTTTTTAATGTGGTCAAATCAATATATTGACATTTTTACAAAACCTAGAATGCAGACCTAATGCAAAAGCATGAATCTGCCAACTTTTCTGAGTATAGCAGAGCTGGAAAAATGCAGTTTCTGAAGTCACCTGTATTCAAGGCCTGGTGTTCCAATTTACTAATTCTGTTCTAAACCCTCAGATCTTGTATAGGTAAAATGGACCTAGTAGTAGAACCTAAATTATGTCCTCTAAAAAAATACCATGTCGCAGTTCTAAGCCTAGATACCTCAGAATGTGACAGTATTTGGAGATTAGGCCTTTAAAGAATTAAACTAAAATAAGCTCATATATAGGTGGACCCTAATCCACTATGACTGGTGTCTTCATAAAAAGAGGAGATTAGAGGAGAGGAGATTAGGACAGACACACACAAGGAATACCACGTGAGGACACAGGGAGAGGTCAGCTATCTACAAGCCAAGGAGAAATGCCTCAGAAGGACCAACCCTCCTGACCCCATGATCCTGAAACTCCAGCTTCCAGAATCATAAGAAAATAAATTTCTGTTGTTTCAACTACTCAATCTATCAGGCTTTGTTATTGCAGCCCTAACAAACTAACACAGAAGAAAAACAACAACAACCAAAAACCCCTTCAAAAGTATTGTAAGCTTTGATCCCAAATTAATAATCTGCAGAGGGAGAAGATTTTTATCTCAAAGAATAGGATATCATGAAAGGAATCAATCCAAGAATAAGAGTTCTTAGCACTTTCAAAAGAGGCAAAAAAAACAAGATTTACATTGTCCTATTAATGCAAGAACTGGCATTGGTTTAATCAAAGGCAGTAATAACGTGGCAAATAGTTGTATGTTTGAGAAGTGGGGGAGGGGGATAAAGAGGAAAGGGAGTTACACATTTTATCTAAAATTCACTATCAAGATAATGGCAGATTAGACACAGAATCTGGAAATGTGGAAGTGGATGCTTTAAGAGAGAGTTAAAGGAGTTCGGGGTATCTCATATAATAAAGAATGTTACTGACCTCTGTCCCTGATTTCTGGGAGATGCAAAATCCAAGAAGTATCTTTGCTATTCATGAGCCTTCAATATCATATGTACATAATACTCATGACAATTCAATATCAAGCCTGTCCAAACCAGAAAGAGCAATCATGTTGGGGCTTTTGTTGCTTTCCCAGTTAAGTCCTTCATCTTCTCTCCCTGAAACAGACTTCTAACTGGTACTCTGCCCCTATATTCCCTCCACAGCAATCCACTCTCAGCAAACACCAACTAATTCTCTAAAATACAAATCTAATCAACACCTTTCCAGACTAAAACAAAAAAACAAATAAAAATCCCATGACACCTCCACTACTCCTAAGTCTCCAGGGCCCACAAAATCCTTGCCATTTTATTAAATCCTGTCACAAATAGATTAACTAGTCTGTATTTCCTACTTTGCCCTCAATCACTTCCCTCATTCACCAGATACTAACCATATAAGCCCATTCACCTTTTATGAACCATCATGTACTTTTATGCCTTCGTGATTTCATCTATCTTGTTTTGACTAAATAGCAAATCTTTCAAAGTTTGTTAAATCCTTACCAATATTTCAAGGTCAAACTTAAATGTTACCTTCTCTAAGAGTCTTCCTGATCTCTCCTTCTACAATGGCTTCTGATACTCTAATATTCACTGTGATAAATCTTAGATATCATGTTTATGTCTCCGCTTTGAAAATACAAGATGTTTAAACAACTCCATATTCCCCACCTGACACAAAATAAACATGCCATATGACTGCTAAAAGAAGTCACATAAACGTTTTCTGAATGCTTCATGATATCAGTGGAACACTGCAATGAGTGCAATGGGATAAAGAGAAGAAATACAAGGAGTAGAGAATAGAGATAGGGAGCTACTGGGATATATATGCAAAAATTTTTTTAAAGTTTAAAATACATTTGCATACAACATCAAAAAGAACAAAATACTCAGGGAGAAATTTTACAAGAGAAGTACAAAACTAGTACTTTGAAAACCACAAGACACTGTTGAAAAAAATTAAAAACCTAAATAAGTGGAAAGACACAGAAAGGAAGACTTAATATTCTTAAGATGATAATACTCCCCAAGTTCATCTATAAATAAAATCCAATCCCTATCAAATTCTTGGCTGGCTTTTTTGCAGAAATTGACAAACTGATCATAAAATTCTATGGAAATTGGAAGGACCCAGAATAGGCAGAGCAATCTTTAGAAAGAGGAACAAGGTAGGAGGAATCACATTTCCTGATTTCAAAACTTACAAGGCTGTAACAATCAAGAGAGTATAGTACTAGCGTAAAGAAAAACATAGATCAATGGAACAGACTTGAAAATACAGAAATAAACACTTCCATACGCAGTCAGCTGATTTTTGAATGGAAAAAAATATGCCTTTTAATAAATAGTGCTGGGACAACTTGACATTTATATGCAAAAAACTGCAGTTGGATCCCTTTCTTTTTTTTTTTTTTAAGACTTTATTTATTCATTTGCCAGGGAAAGAGAGAGCACAAGCAGGGAGAGCAGTAGGCAGAGTGAGTAGGAGAAGCAGGCTCCCCACATCTCAATCCCAGGACCCTGGGATCATGACCTGAGGGGAAGGCAGACACTTAACTGACTGAGCCATCCAAGCAACCCATTGGATCTCTTTCTTATAACACACAAAAAATTTACCCCAAATATACTATAGACCTACATGTACAAGAAAAAACTATAAAACTCTTTGAAGAAAATGCAGGATCTTGGGTTAGGCAAACACGTCTTAGACATAACACCATATGCAACAAAAGGACAAAAAGATAAACTGGACTTGGTCAAAATTAAAAACCTTTGTGCTTCAAAGGACACCATTAAAAAAAGTGAAAAAGACAACCCACAGGAGAAAATATTTGCAAATAGTCTCCCTGATAAGGGACTTCTATCTAGAATACATAAAAGAACAATTACAACTCATTGTAAAAGTGAATACTTAAAAAATGGGAAAGAATCTAAATAGACATTTTTGCAAAAAAGATTAAAAAACATTCAATAAAGACATGAAAAGATGCTCAATGTCATTAGCCAAGGAAATGGAAATAAAAAATCAAACCCACAATGAAATATCACCTTATACCCACTAGAAGGTTATAATCAAAAAGGCAAAAAATGGGTGCCTGGGTGGCTCAGTGGGTTAAGCCGCTGCCTTTGGCTCAGGTCATGATCTTAGGGTCCTGGGATAGAGTCCCGCATCAGGCTTTTTGCTCAGCAGGGAGCCTGCTTCCCTCTCTTTCTCTCTGACTACTTGTGATCTTTCCCTGTCAAATAAATATATAAAATCTTTTTAAAAAAAAGGCAAAAAATAATGTGTTGGCAATGATGGGGAGAAATTAGAACCACTGTGCTTTGCTGGTGGGAATATAAAAGAAACAGCCACTCTAGAAAAGTTTGGCAGTTCCTTAGGAGGTTAAACACTGAGTTAATATACAATTCATTGATTCCACTCCTAAGCAGCTACCCAAGAAAAATTAAAATATATGTCCACATAAAAATATGTCCATGAATGTTCACAGTAGCATTAATAAAAGTCAAAAAGTAGAATAACTCAACAGTCTATAAATGAATGAATGAGAAAGTAAAATGAAGTATATCCATACAACGAATATCATTTGGCATGAAAGAAAAAAGAACAAAGTACTCTCATATGCTTCAAAATGGATCAGCCTTGAAAACAATATACTAAATTATTAATGAAGCTGGTCACAAAGAACCACACACTAAATAACCCCATTTATAATAAATGTCTGAAAGGGGCAAATCTACAGAGACATAAAGTAGCTGCCTAGGGCTGGAGAGAGGAGATTGAGAGGAACTGGAGTGAACTGCCAGTAAGTATGGTCTTTTCAGCAGTGATGAAAATTCCAAAGCTGATCATGGTAATAGTTACACAATTATGGGGCTATGCTGAACACAACTGAATTTTTCATTTAAATGGGTAAATTATATAGGATATGAATAAATCTATTTTAAAAAGACAGAAAATTCTTTGGATAGTAAGGTTAGAGAGGAATATAATGATCACTATTTTTGTTAGGATATTTCTGAGAATTTCAAAACCCCTCACTCAAAACACACCAATACTGCATACTCAATTTTCATCTAAGAGAAAACTCCAGTCTACTTAGCACAGAGCAGGTAAACTTAATCATAAAGCCACAGTCTTATGGCTTAAGGAATAGGAGGATGAAATTTTAAGCAAACAGAGTAGCTAGAAGGAGAGGAGGAGTGGTGCCTGGGTGGTACAGTGGGTTAAGCCTCCTGGTTTTGCCTCAGGTCATGATCTCAGAGTCATGAGATCGAGCCCCACATCAGTCAAGCTCCAAGCTGGGAGCAGAGCCTCCTTGAGATTCTCTCTCCCTCTTCCTCTACTCCTCCAGCTTGTGCATATGTTCTCTCTCCTTCTCTCTAAAATAAATATATCTTTCAGAAAGAAAGAAAAGAAAAGAAAGAAAGAAAGAAAGAAAGAAAGAAAAGAAAAGAAAAGAAAGAAAAAAAGAAAAGGAATAAAGAACAGAAAAGAAAAAAAGAAACCAAAAGAAAAGAAAAAAGAACAAAGTTCTGGAGTAGAGGGGGAAAAAATGCAGATGCAGAAAAAAATATTACTGAAACCTCTGGCTGACCCCTGAACTGCACTTCATAGGATGCACAGGAGAGACTGCAAAATAGCACAACATAGACCAAAAGCTTAAAGAATGAAAGAAGTGAGCAAGGATTTCGGTTGCTGCCCACCACAGGGGAGACAAGAGGTTGAAATGTGAATCCAGTCAAAATAACAATGCCTGATAAAAAACAAACAAAGCCAACACTCTCCAGAAAAACAGAACAGATTCCAAAGTCTCTAAATGTAATATCCACATACCTAGGACACAATAAAAATGAATGGTCCCATTAAAAAATGTGAAAAATTGGAGTGCCTGGGTGGCTCAGTCATTAAGCATCTGCCTTCAGTTCAGGTCATGATCCCAGGGTCCTGGAGTGGAGCCCCACATGGGCTCCCTGCTCAGCAGGAAGCCTGCTTCTTTCCCTCCCATTCGCCCTGCTTTTGTTCCCTCTCTCACTGTGTCTCTCTCTGTCAAATTAAAAAAAAAGAAAGAAAGAGAAAGAAAAGTGAAAAATATGTAGCCCATAGTCAAGTAACAAAGTAGACAATAGAAACAAGATGATCCAAATCCAAACCAGTAAACAAGCATCTGAAAGAGTATAAAAATAAGCTATTCAAGAAATATATGACAATAATGAATGGATATATAGCCACTCAAAATAGCAGAATTGAAATTATAAAAAAATATATATAAAATGGAAGTTTTAGAACAGGTAGGTACGTACCTGAAATGAAAAATACAATGACTGAGTTAAACAGAAATTAACTGAAGAAACAGTGAACATGAACATAGGTCAAGAAACTATGTAATATAAAGAATAGGAAAAAGAAAAAGGAACAGAGGTTTACTGACCTGTGGAAAGTATCAAACACTGGTATGAGTGGAATCTCAGAAAGAGAATAGATAGAATGAAGCAGAAAATAATACCTGAAGAAAAAAAAGGTTGAAATTTTCGCAAACTTACTGAAAATTATTATTTTCTAAATACCCAAGAAGTCCAGCAATCACCAGGCAAGATAAATACAAAGAAAATCACAGCTAGACACACTGAAGTCAAACCATTAAAAATCAAAGATAAAGGAAAAAATATTAAAGCAGACAGGAAAAACAGTGACACATTATATACATAAGAATGACAATATGATGATAACTTCTAATCAGAAAAATTAAAGGCCAAAAGACAAATGGAACATCCTAAAGTGCTGAAAGGAATTTTTAAAAAGTCAGAAATGAAGATTTTTAAAAAGGAATTTTATGCTGTTGGAAAAACTGAATAGCCACATTCAGAAGAATGAGACTGGATCCCTACCTTACACTGTACATAAAAATCAACTTAAAGCAGATTAAAGATGTCAACATAAGAACTGAAACTGTAAAATTCCTACAAGAAAACACAAGATGTAAGATTCTTTTTTTTTTTTAAGATTTTATTTATTTACTTGAGACAGAGAAAGGGAGAGCAGGGAGCAACAGTGAGAGGAAGAAGCAGACTCCACACCTGAGCAGGAAGTCCAATGCGAGGCTCAATCCCAGCCATGACCTGAGCCAAAGGCAAACACTTAACCTCATACAGACAGCAGACTCCCCAGGACGTAAGATTCTTGACACTGGTCTTGGCAATGGTTTTTTTTCAGATTTCACACCAAAAATAAAAGCCACAAGAGCAAAAATAAACAAGGAGAAACTATATTAAACTAAAAAGCTTGTGCTCCAAAGGAAACCAACAAAATCAAGGGCAATTATAGATGGGAGAAAATATTTATAACCCACATATCCAACAAGTAGTCAACAACCAAAATATAGAAGGAACCCGTACACCTCAAAAGCAAAAAAAAAAAAAAAAGGACAAATAATCCAAATAAAAAAAATGAGCTGAGGATCCTAATAGATACTTTTCCAAAGAAGACACAGAAATGACCTACAAGAACACAAAGAGGTGCTCAAAGTGACAAATCATCAGGGGAAGGCAAATCAAAATCACAATGACATGATTACCCCACAACTGTTAAGATGTCTATTATCAAAAGACAAGAGATAAAAAATGCTGGTTGTAGAGAAAAGGGAATATTTATACATTGCTGGTGGGAATGTAAACTGGTATAGCCACTATGGAAAATAGCATGGAAATTCCTCAAGAAATTAAAATTAGTTTTTCATAATGAGTTTGCCACCAGAATAGAGGTATCATGAAACCACTGCTAAATCCAAGCCAAAATGGGTAAGGAAAAGACTCAGTCCCTCACCATCATCATTGACACAGAGATTTGAGCAAGTACCACTAGCTGGTGTCTGCTTCTTCCTCTCACTGTTGCTCCCTGCTCTCCCTTTCTCTCTCTCAAGTAAATAAATAAAATCTTAAAAAGAAAAAAGAATCTTACATCCTGTGTTTTCTTGTATGAGTTTTACAGTTTCAGTTCTTATGTTGACATCTTTAATCTGCTTTAAGTTGATTTTTATGTACAGTGTAAGATAGGAATCCAGTCTCATTCTTCTGATCTACAAATGTGGTGGGATCCACATATGAACCTTAATATTTGAGAAGAAGCCTGCTGAGATAAGAAAGAGCTTCTTCAAATATACCTGGATCTTGGATGAACTGGAAGTTGAATGTGAGCACAGTATCGCCAATGACCTCTCTCTGTGGAACTCTGAGACCCACCAAGTGTTATGTTACCATCATTGATGCCTTAACACACAGAGATTTTATAAGAAACAAATAAAACAAAACAAAAACATGATTACAGGCATATGTCAGGGTAATCATGCTGTCCTGGAACGTAGGCCTATAGCCTGCATAGTTCTGATAAGGATCAAGTACATGCTGGTTGCTACATTCTTAAAGGTCCATGACTGCCTGTAAATCTCAACAATAATAAAGCACCAAAGAAATTTTGCAAAAAAAGTAGTTTTATGAGTAGAAATTCAAAGAAAACATGATCTAATATTCCCTATATGACCCCTCTCCCTTGAACATGAAGCATATAACCACCAGCTTCATACAGCAAAAGTACAGCTCTTTCTGCCCACGAGTCCTGTCCCCGTGCTATCTGAATACACTAAGTTGCACCGTGAAACATCTCAAGAATTCTTTCTCAACCACCACACTCAATGATCCCACAAACAGAAATGTCCATGAGCGTGCCCTTCTAGTTTACACGCTGGGTGTGAAACAACTAATTATTGGTATTAACAAAAAGGATTCCACTGAGCCACCGTACAGACAGAAGAGATATGAGAAAATTAATTAAGTCAGCACATATATCAAGAAAATTGGCTACAACCCTGACACACATTAGCATTTGTGCCGATTTCTGGTTGGAATGGTGACAAAATGCTTTGGTTCATGGATGGAAAACAATCCTTAAAGATGGCAATGCCAGTGGAACCACACTGCTTGAAGCTCTGAATCATATCCTAAAATCAACTCACCCATCCAACAACCCCCTGCATCTGTTCCTATTAGGACATCCGTGAAATTGGTAGTATTGATTCTATCCCTATAGGCTGAGTGAAAACTGTCAAACCCAGCATGATGGTCACCTTTGTTCCAGTCAACATTAAAACCTGAGCTTGAGTGAGGTTCTTCCTAGGGCCAATGTGGGCTTCAATCAAGAATACGTCTGTCAAAGATGTTGATTAAGGTAACACAGCTGGTGACAGCAAAAATGAACCACCAACAGAGGAAACTGGCTTTATGGCTCATGTGATTATCCTGAGACATCCAGGCCCAATCAGTTCTGGCTATGTGCCTGTGCTGGATTGTCACACAGCTCTGCAATGCTCACAAGTTTGCTGAGCTAAAAGACTGATCATCATCTCAAGAAGCAGTTGGAAAATAATCTTGCCATTTATGACAACAGATAAAATTGGAGAACATATGCTAAGTGAAATAAGGCAGAGAGAGAAAGACAAATATTACATGGTTATCACATGTGGAACCTAAAAAAACCTTTTTTTTTTTTTTCTTAAAGGCTAACTCATAGAAACAGAGTAAAATGATTGTTGTTTGGGGTTGTGGGGCAGGGGGAATTGGAGAAAAGACAGAAAAGGATACAAACTTTCCTTTGTATCCTTTGTATCCTTTCCAGTTATAAGTAAGGTCTAAGGATCTAATGGTGACTACAGTTGATAACACTATACTATATAATGGAAATTTGCTGGGAGAATAGAACTTAAGTATTTTCACCAAGAAAAAAAACAAAAAAGGGTAAACAGGGGAAGTGACAGATGTGTAGATCAACCTAATTGTGGAATGTATATAATATCACAATGTATATAATACCAAATCATGTTAGACACTTTAAGTGTATTATAATTTTGTCAGTTATATACCTCAATAAAGCTGGCAAAAAAAGGAATAAGATTGGTTATTTTCAAATAAAGGAACCTCACTGGGAACAAATCTGCATGATAAGAAACACTGAAAGAATTTCTTTAATCTGAAGGAGAAATAACATCACACAGTAACTTGGAAGATTTTATAATTCTTGAGAAAGGATGAATTCATCAGGACATAACCATGTAAACTGTGTATACACATAGTAATACAGCTTCAAAACACATGATGCAAATGCTGAATGAAAGGGTCGAAGAGCTAAATCCACAATCATGGTTGGAGATTTTAATATACTCTTTACATAGGGGCATCTGGATAGCTTAGTCAGTTAAGCATCTTAGTCTCGATTTCAGCTCAGGGTCATGAAATCAAGTCCCACGTCAGGCTCTGCAGTAGGCATGGAACCTCTCTCTTCTCCCCTCCCAATGTTCCACTCCAAGCCTTCCTCACTCATGTGCCCATATGCTCTAAATAAATATATAAATAAATAAGGATAACAGTTAAAAAAAAAAAAATTTTTAAGGCTACGGAATATATGAACAACACTACTGATCATCTTGACCCGACATATACCAAAGCTCCTTTTCAAGTGTCTGAAGAATGTTCACCAAGATAGACTATATGATGGGCCATAAAGTAAGTCATAATGAATTCCAAAGACTGAAATTCCAAAGGCTACAAAGGAATTAAATTAGAAAGCTATAGCAATACAATATTAAGAAAGTATCCAAGTATTCGGAAATTAAATAACAAACTTAAAAAACCCAACAGTCAAAAAAAATAATGAACAGGGAAAAAAATTTTTTAAACTGAATGTTAATGAAAATATAATCAAAATTTGTGAGATGGAGCCAAAGCAGGGCTTTCACAGCTTATAATAAAAGAAGAACGATTAAAAATAAGGATGTATATTTCTATCCTAAGAAATTAGAAAAGGCAAAGCTAATAATAAAACAAAGGGGCAGGGAGGAAGAACAAAGGAAGCAGAATAAGGAAAATAACAAATACTGGTAATCAAAAAAAAAAAAAAAAACCCACACAAAAAATAAAAAGAAATCAAGAAAAAATTGTAAAGCCAGAAGTCTTTCTGCAAAAATTAACCAATAAGCCTTAGCAAAATTCTCTTTAAAAAGAGAAGCACAAACTGCCAATCTCCGGAATGAAAGAGCAGGTAACAATAGATACTAAAGATATTTTTTAAAGAATAATGAAGGAATATTATGAAAAACTTTATGTTAATGAATTTTATAACTTGGATGAAGTAGAAAATTTCCTTAAAAGGGCAAGTTACCAAACTAACACAAGATAAATAAGAACTCTCAATACCTTCATGTTTATTAAATAAATTAAATTCATCATCAAAAACTTTCCTACAGGGGCGCCTGGGTGGCTCAGTGGGTTAAGCCGCTGCCTTCGGCTCAGGTCATGATCTCAGGGTCCTCGGATCGAGTCCCGCATCGGGCTCTCTGCTCAGCAGGGAGCCTGCTTCCTCCCCTCTCTCTCTGCCTGCCTCTCTGCCTACTTGTGATCTCTCTCTGTCAAATAAATAAATAAAATCTTTAAAAAAAAAAAAACAAAACAAAACAAAAAAAAACTTTCCTACAAAGAAAACTCCAGACCTAGTGGTTTCACTGAAAAAATCTATCAAACATTTAAGGAAGAAATAATACCAAGCCTACACATATTATTTCAGAAAACAGCAGCAGTGGAAAAACGTCATGACCATGTGGGGTTTACAACAGTACAGTAAGTACAACAGTAAGATTTGGCTTTCCAAAAAAAAAAAAGAGAGAGAGACAACATGTCCATCTTTTTTTTTTTAATGTTTTAATTTTTTTTTTAAGATTTTATTTATTTGTCAGAGAGAGAGAGAGCACAAGCAGGCAGAGTGTCAGGCAGAGGCAGAGAAAGAAGCAGGCTCCCTGCTGGACAAGGAGCCTGATGCGGGACTCAATCCCAGGACCCGGAGATCATGACCTGAGAGGAAGGCAGTGGCTTAACTGACTGAGCCACCCAGGCGCCCCACATCATGTCCATCTTGACAAGAATCTAACACCACTTCTGTGATGTTCCTGCCAAAAATGCATAACTCAAAACTCATCAACAGACTGCCTAAATTCACAGATAGTCCACAAAATAATTGGTGTGTACTCTTTGAAAATGTCAAGGTCAAGAAAAACAAAGGCTGAAGAACTGCTCCATATTCCAGGAAACTAAAGAGGCATTACAACTAAATGTACTGTATGATCCTGGATAGATTCTAGAAGTAGAAAAAAACACTTTCTGTAAAGTACATAATTGGACAAATTATCACCATGTGAATTTGAACTGTGGGTTAGATGGTATGGTATTAATATTAACTTCTGACTTTGATAAGTGTACTGTGGTAATAAAAGAGAATGTCCTTGTTCTTAATAACTACACACTGAAGAATTTAAGAGAAAAATGATGCTGCACCATATTCTCAAATGATTTAAACAAACACATACTAATATATTGACAGAATAAAAATAAATGGAGAAAAAAAACGAGAATGTAGATGGGTTGGGGGATGGGTTAAATAGGTGATGAAGATTAAGGAGGGCACTTGTAATGAGCAGCAAGTGTATGGAAATGCTGAATTGCTAAATTCTTCACCTGAAATTAATATTACACTATACTTTTAACTAATTAGAATTTAAATAAAAACTTGAGGGGAAAAAAAGCATAAAAAAGAGAAGTAAACAACTGGTGATTCTAGAATTTACAGTTGTCATTTACCATAATTTTTCAAAAACTTTCACAGGAGTGAGTTACTTTTACTATTTTTGAAAGTTTTCTGTAAGTTTGAAGCTGTATCAAAATAAAAAGTTATCCAAAATAATGCTCTGGTAATATTTTAAGATAAAGCAAAACTAAATCAAATTAATATTGTCTTCAAATCAATATATAAAGCCTCACTGTTAGCCAAAAGATATTTATTTTCACATTCACATTAGAAATGCACAAATAAGCAATGAATAAACAGTTATTAAAAGACAGATGTGCTAAAACTAGTGTTTGGTTAAAAAAAAAAAAGAATGGTAAACCAAGTCCCATATGCTTAACTACATTTAATATATACACTAACAGATATTCCAGAAATAAGTGTTCTTTTAATGGGTCATACTATTACGACCTCTTTAAACACATTTCTAAATACATACAAAAGAGTAAAAAGCTTGTTTTGAGATTGTGTTCTAAAACTATTATAAACTGATAAGCCTGAAATTGGTAAGGTAACACATATTAATAAAAACTTTCAAGAGAGCAAAGACATATTTCAACACAAAGTTCTGACAACTGCTTTAAGAAACAGAAACTATATTGCACAAAGATACCATAACACTGCAGGGAAAACAAACACTAAAGAAAGAATGGGTAATTAAGCTGCTCATTGATTAATGTCTACAGTTCTTGACAAAGGAAAATGCTTCATTCAATTGGCATAGAAAACCAGACCACCACTGAGTGGTAATTTAATAATATATATTAATCCCTGCCTGTAGTATTAGACTATAAAACAGATAAGCATGTGGCTTCAACTTATTTCAGAATCTGGTCTAGTTCACATAAAGAATAAATTTTTAAGCAGAAATATTCTACAATCCTTATCTCCAACAAAAGAGTAGGGTGAAAACAAAAGAAATTACCACTGACATTAATACTACTGAAAAGGTGATTAATAAGATACTAAACTGTCAGCTACCCTTCCCATGGTGGTGCTGAGTATCCGCAGAGGGACATGCCAGTATTCCACAGAATCAAAGCCAAGAGACTTCATCCAACTAAAGTCTAGACTCCTCATCTGAAGAAACTGTAACCAAGAGAAGTTAAATGATTTTTTTCAAGGTCACAACCTAATTATTTGTGAAATAGACCAGATTCTTGGTTTCCTGACTCCTCTAAATAGGAGTCTAATTATCACTCTTTTCTTTACACCACCTATATATTAGGAGGTAATTTTTGTATCTGATGGCCCGTATTCTGAGAACCAAATGTTTCCTATATGACTGAGGAATGCTCATCATGGTGTGAAACAGAATTGAAATTAGACTACCTCTAGTCAAAGAAAAACAAAACAAACAGACAAACAAAAGCTAGGACAGGGCATTTCCAATCTATTCCCAGTATTTCAAATCCATTTTGAGCACATGATCATAATCTTAACTGTGTTACCCTCAAAGTTTGTCCAAATAAAACAAAGTAATGTCTGCTGACAATAGGTAATGTCTGGGCCACAACTGATAGTCCAGAATCAAAAAGTATGATCTATTTTCTTATTTCTGATTAAGGAGTACAGCTGTGTTCCAGGCACAGAAATCTGAGGCAGCTGAAAATCCAGCATTCATCACATTGGTTCATATATTTAAAAAAAAAAAAAAAAAAATTAATGGTATGTCCCCAAACATAGGCAAACCATTATCTCAGGAAGACCATTAAGCCATTTAATTCAGAAACATAAGAATATCTACTTTTTACAGTACACTGTCCAAAACACATACAACAGTGCCTACCAAACAGTATATATTCAGTAATTATTTGTGGAATGAATTATGGAAAGAGATGTCTCTTTTCAGCCTACCTCCAATTAGAAATACTCTATATTATGTTTAGCATCACAAATAAGTAATCTCTTATCACTCTCAGGAAAGAGTCTAAGTCTTAAGAAAACAATTTATTTCTGAACATTCTCAGTTTATCCCTTGTTATATTTATTTATTATTATTTAAAGGAAAATTCTCACCTATAGTTGTCAATAAGTGCCTACAAATTTGCCTCACAAAGATCTTCCAAATGCAATAAACCAAAAGTCTTTGAAAATTTGTCCTAAGGTCTTTCTTATGTAAATATACTGGGCAAAGGTTAACAAAAGTCTGACTTTGCCTGTCATAAACCTTATTTAATTAAAACAATATAGTCTTTATATTACACAGCCATTTAAGATCATGAAAGAAGTAAGGAATAAAAGTGAATAAACCTACCTAAAAGTACACACACCACAGGCTAATTTCATCTTTTGAAAGCAGAATAATTGAAACAGAAAGAAAAGTAGCTATAATTACCCACATAAGGAAAATAACTGCAGATACAAAATAAGCCACTTTTATTAGGCAATATCCTCGCATAAGTTCACTAATAATAAACACAGGATTAAATGACACAAATGGGCAAATGATAAAGGTTGACAGCACTGGAGTACCTATTTGGAATTTCACATATATTCATGGTATATGAAGATGGGCTGCAAATTAGGATACACTGACTCTTAGTCTAAGAACTATATATACCATATCCTGTCAGTTACCAAACAGGTTTACAAAAGTTTGTTTAAAAAGAAATATTAATTCTGATATGTTTCCAGACTCAGATAATTTATGAAGCATTTTTCAACTACCTAGACCTGAATGGCGATAAATAAAACTTAGAGGAGGACCTTTACAAAAATTAACCACTAATAAATACTTGTCTGATCTCTTGTGATACTGGTATAGTATACTTATAAATAATTAAGTATGTATCATCATAGTATACTTACGAGTGACCTTTTTAGTAGTGGAATAAAAAAATAGTACAAGTGTGTCATATAAATAGGCCAGTATAGTTTTTAACAAGTGATATTTAGGGAGACAATAAAGACTACACTATTTAGGGAGGCAATTAAAAACTACCCATTTATGGATATAAGGAAGCACTTTAAATACATTTCATCAGTGCTTTATTTTCTGAAGATACACTGAAACATAAAGGTGTATTTTCTTTCTTCTTAGTAGTGTTTCTCTAAAAAAAAAGAAATAGAAGCTGAAATAATTTCCAAACTTGATGCTTTGATTTTTAAATGTGAGGATTTGGTCTTCCAGGGAATTATCATTTTGTAGCAAATAAATTCCTTTCTACCTATCTGCAAGAACAAAAGATATCTTCACACAAGGATGATATGACAATGGCTTATAACATGTTTTAGACTCTTTCATTTAAATTTTATCTTGTGATTTGCATGGTGATCTACATTTATTTTAATAAACAAAAGTGTATCCAAGTTGTAAATCTCTGAATTAAGTCATGACAGTTCAAGCTCAAAAAGTTAACATCTATAAATAGTTTGGAGATCTAGGTTCTAAAATGGTTCTGGCATTGACAATTAAAAAACCTTAGTTACTCTTATGCTCTCTGAAACTGTTTTCTCATCTATCAATAAGGTGTTTAGATGAGATTATCCCCAAAGCCCTTTTCATCCTGGATTCTATGAGAATCTTACTTATAAGACCAGGCTTTTAAATTCAATTACTAATGTAAGACTAGAAACTGGCAGTCCATACCTTTTCACAATTAAACTAAACTATAACAAGAATACATTATTATTTTAAAATTTTTGTATTCATTATAAACAATTTCTACTACATTAAAAAGAATCTTGGGACAACTGGGTGGCTCAGTGGGTTAAGGCCTCTGCCTTCAGCTCAGGTCATGATCCCAGTGTCCTGGAATGGAGTCCCGCAACGGGCTCCTTGCTAGGCAGGGAGCCTGCTTCTCTCTCTGCCTCTGCCTGCCACTCTGTCTGCCTGTGCTCACTCTCTCTGACAAATAAATAAATAAAATCATTAAAAAAATAAAAAAATAAAAATAATCTTAATTTTTAAGATCTTATATTTAGATGTTACAGTCTTAGATGGGCAAATAATTTTTTTAAATAGCAACATATCTGTAGGTTAAGCAGAGGAATAAATAACCCCTCTCATTTTCAAAAGTTACATTTCAAAGACCAGGCTATAAAACTTTTATAGACATTTTGTTAATGAATTATTAAAAGTTAACCATTATAACTCACCATAGTTTAAAATGCACAATTATTTACTTTCCAAAACAAAACATAGGTTTTCTTCTTTTCCCTGGTTTTATTTAATATAGAGAATAAAAACAGAAACAAAGGCAGAGACAGAGGAAGAGAGACTGAGGGAAAGAAGAGAGGTGATGAAACAGGTAAAAAGGCAGCTTGAAAATTCTGTTAATTAATAAACCAAAGAACGAATTGAAAAAGATACTAGAAACAAGCATGATAAGTCATTTTATGCACAGAAAGACAAAAGTCTGCATATCTTATAATTTTCTCAAAGTTAAAATATTTGTTTTGCATTTTCATCTTTCATTTAAAGTATACAAAAATGCTGATGAGGGCAGGAGATTTTAAAAATGTTAAAAATCACTTTAAAAAAAATCTTTACAAACAACTTTAAAAATATTCACAAAACAACTGTGCATAACTCAGAAGTCAGAAAAAAACTTAAGCTATAATTCTGAAATAGTTATGTGTTAATAATTTTAAAATGTTTGAAATACTTTGGAAAACAAATGTTTAATTTTCCTATATTGAAACCTTAAGAGTACTGGAATGGAATCTACTCAAACTGAAAGAGATCTTAAAGTTCCAGAGTTCAAGTAACTTGCTTAGGTCTCATGTTTCTGTGTTCTTTCCACAACCTCATGAATGGAATTTAGAAATCGCAAACCAAAATAAATTAGCAAATTTAAGCATTTTATCACTAAATCTAGTAGGAAATTATTCATTACTGATTAAAAAGTAGCCACGAGAATTTACTGAGTCTGCAAAAAAATAAAGGCTGCCAAGTTAATGGCTCCTTTTATTGCATAAGCCATTAAAAAACTAAAATTTAATATGAAAGAATATGAACGTTCCCTCTAATCACTGTACCATTTATAACTCCTCCTTCTTCTTCTCAAAATAATGAAACATTGAGCATCATTTTCTAAACACAATAACATAATACTATAGGGAAAAAATGAAAACTTGGTTTCTATACCCATAAGTTACCCATAAGAAAAATCTTAGTCCACATAAATTGACTATTTCAAAATTGAATCCTTATAAATAAGATGCATTATTAGTGAACCTAATAACCAATTCAAGCTCTGTAGATAAATCTAAAACCATGAATATAAATATATATATATATACTGACAAAACACAACTTGAACAAAAACTATGCATTATATACAAATGCTAGATAACTTGTCTTTCAGACAGCATATTAAGCTTTCTAAAGTAAGAAAAATCCCTCACAAAATTATACTTGTTTTAAAAGAATGAAGTTCCTATTTCACACAGTAGTATTTTATAATAAAAACTGATCCAATGTTTCAGAAATTCAAAGCTTTTATTTTGTTACAATCCTTTTCCCCCAAAAAAGTTAAAGTAGAAAGTCTTTTTGTTGTTGTTGCTGACCTCTTAAAAAGTATGAAAAAAAAAACCTGACAAAGTCAATAAACATACAAATGAACTATCCAATTCTTTCACCAATGATTTTTTTTTAATAAAAGCTTTGCAAAGGAACAAGAGCTCAGCAAAATGTACATTCTATATAGGCCAGTGAGGGTGCAGACTTGCAAGCCAATTAACTCAGGGTCTGTTTCAGTCTTGAAAAGATCATAAGCTTAAAAAAAATACAGGCTGCTTGAATTTTTATAAGACAGGAATAAAATACTGAAGAGAGACATCTTCATGAAACAAAACAAGATGAAGAATTAGTATTGCTCAAAACATTGCATAAGGCTGTTACAGGATTTATTTGCTGTCCCTCGAAAAACTGCAGAAGCTTCCCACTCTCTACTATCACTTCCACCATGTTCTCCAGGCTTCCGTCTTGAGACATATCCTGAGCAGACTTTGGAGGATTTCCAAGATTGTTAAAATAATTTTAAATAGACAAGACATCAGTTTCTACACTCAAGTTCATTTTGCCATTTAGATTTGTTTCAACCAGCACTTTATCACCCAAGTTTGCTATCCTTTCTACACTGCTTTTCAGAGTCTTCAAAGTCTTTCTACACTGCGCTTCAGAGTCTTCAAACCAGAAGATAAACATGAACATCACAGGCTTTCATGCTGGGCTCCAGGAAATCCTCTCATGCCCTTGGGTTAAGAACCCTCACAGGCCCATCAGATGGATGAAGTACCACCACAGGAGCCCAACCTGTGGACAATGGCAGCTCCAGACACAGTGAGGTGGGGGCAACACTTGTTGGTCAAGTGGGGCTTCAAGGTAAAAGGCATTCCTTGTGCTTCTCACGGTTCTGAACAAGTGCTCAGATGTTAGCTCTAAATAAATCTCCTTCAACACTTCTTAAAACATCTGCCACCCAAAGTGGTGGAAGTCTCCCCGCCTCACCTCACACCACACTCTGGCATCGCAGATGACTGGAGTCATCAGGCCTAAAGCATGGGAGCACACAGACTCTCACCAGCTTTGAGAGGGTGCCACTGATATGAATAAAGAGCTCTAAAAAGTCCTCACCAGGGGCACCTGGGTGGCTCAGTGGGTTAAAGCCTCTGCCTTCAGCTCAGGTCATGATCCCAGGGTCCTGGGATCAAGCCCCGCATCCGGCGCTCTGCTCGGCAGGGAGCCTGCTCCCCCAAACCCTCTCTCTCTGCCTGCCTCTCTGCCTATTTGTGAGCTCTGTCAAATAAATAAATAAAATAATTTAAAAAAAAAAGTCCTCACCAGTGATGTTGGCACAAAACTTCATGATGCCATGAAGACTGCATCCAGAGTTTGGTAGGAGGGGACGTCAAGTATGGCAGGTCCCAACATAGCCAACACTCAGGTTCCACTTACTTGCAGGTCCCCGAGAAGGGCCACAAGGCATGGCAGACCTAGGGCCCCAAAACCAAGGCCTCTGTTCCCATCTTCTTCCCTCCACCTCCTACCTTAAAAGAATTTCACTGTTTCCACTCTGATTATTAAAAGAATAGGCAATCCACCACAGAAATGTCTAAATATTCTTTCTAAACTGTAAGAAGAAAATTGAAATCACCACTTTCAATCTTGTTGGTGCATACATTCATACTGTCTTAATCAGGGGGCGCCCAGATGGCTCAGTCGGATAAGCACCCAACTCTTGGTTTCAGCTCAGGTCATGATCTCAGGGTCACGAGATCTGCCCCAAGTCAGGATCCCCGCTCTGCTCAGAGTCTGCTTGTTCCTCTTCCTCTGCTCCTACCCACACACACCATCCCCCCAAACTGTCTCTCAGAAATAAAAAAAAATTATAAAATTTAAAAAAAATACTGTCTTCATCAACCAGGGCATATATGTAGATATAGTTATATGTGCTTTATAAAATTATAGCATGGTAGGCATATATTTGCAACCTTTTTTTTAACATGTAAACTACATGACAGACATCTTCCCATGTTGGCAAGTATAAATCTACATTATTTTCAGGCTGCTTAGTATTCCACTGTATGGACATATAGTCAAAATGACATTTAGACAATTTCTAAATTTTTTTCTATTATGAACACGACAATGATCATTTTTCTATAAAACATTTTTTGCACATTTATCCAATTATTTCCCTGCAGTACATTCAAAGAGGAATTTCTAGTCAAAAGATGTAGATTTAAGATCCTAACATGTATGTATCACCAAACTGGCCTGCAGAAAAGTTTATCAACACAACCTCCCACCAGGGACACTGGGTAGTAGCAATCCGTTTTATCTTTAGCAATCTGGTAGGCAAAATAAAATAAATGGTCTCAACTTGCATTGTGGATGAATTCCATTTTAATGATCGTTGCAACTTTGCATTAGGTTTATTTTCTTAGATTTTAAGATCCCCTAAAAACATTAACTCTCTCTCCCCTTATATACACTGTCAATATCTTCCCCAGTTTATCATTCGTTTTTTTCACATTGCTTATGGTGGTCTTTGCCCTTAGGAAGTTTTGAAACTTTTTTAATGTCAAACCAATGGACCCTTTCCTTGCTACTTATAGAATCATGCTTTCAAAGTTATGTTTCTGGTATTTTAATGCGGTTGTATCTGCTTAATCACTTAAAGCTTTAGGAATCTCTTTTGGAGTACTAAATAGCCAGTTGACCAAATACCATTTCACTGAACAATACACTGTTTTCTCCACTGATCTGGAGTGTACTTTTATCAATAACAAATATTCTCATTTTAAGACTGTTCCTGGACCCCTCTATATTTTGTCCCATTGATCTATTTTGCAACTATAACATAATGATTTGATTTCTGTATTTTAATTAAATGTCCACTAGGACAATTAATTGTTAACAAGTTATTTTAGCCATTCTGTCACAGATATTGATATACATGAACTTTAAAATATCGTGTGGCGCATCTGGTTGGCTCAGTCGATGAAGATTCTCTTGATTTCAAACCTGATGGAGTCAAGATGGCGGAGAAGTAGCAGGCTGAGACGACATCAGGCAGCAGGAGACCAAGTGGATAGCTTATCAAACCATTCTGAACACCTACAAATCTAACAGGAGATCGAAGAGAAGAAGACCAACAATTCTAGAAACAGAAAATCGACTACTTTCTGAAAGGTAGGACCAGCAGAGAAGTGAATCAAAAGCGACGGGAAATAGACCCCGGGGGGAGGGGCCGGATCCCGGCAAGCAGTGGAACAACGGAACACAAAATCAGGACTTTTAAAAGTCTGCACCACTGAGGGACATAGCCCCAGAGGCTAAACAGTGCTTAAGACCTCGCAGGGATGACGTGGCCTCAGGTCCCGCGGGGTCACAGAAGGATCGGGGGTGTCTGAGTGTCGCAGAGCTCACAGGTATTAGAGCAGGGAAGCTAGCTACGGAGACAGAGCTGAGGAGTGAGCTCTCAACTCAGGGTTACCTTGAACCTTAATCCGTGACACAGGCTGGCGCTCTGTGCGTGGGGTCCCCATAAGATTCGGGGAGAGCTCAGGGATCTGCGGGGTTTGGAGACTCCAGGCGGGGCTCTGGGCCAGAGCCAGAGATAGAGACGCTTGGTTACAGGCTGGGTGAGCTGGGAGAGCAGTGAGACAGGAGTGATTGGGTAATTTTCTCCAAGGAAGGCTGGAGGCCGGGGAGATGGGAGTGATTAAGTGCTTTTCTCTGAGGGCACACTGAAGAGTAGGGTCCCGAGCTCTCGGCTCCTCCAGGCCAGACATTGGGAGACCGCCATTTTCATTCCCGTCCTCCAGAACTCTACGAAAAGCATTCAGGGAACAAAAGCTCCCGAAAGCAAACCGGAGCAGATTACTTAGCCAGATCCCTGGTAAGAGCGGTGCAATTCCGTCTGGGGCAGACACTTGAAAATCACTACAAGAGGCCCCTCCCCCAGAAGATCAACAAAAAATCCAGCCAAGACCAAATTCACTTACCAAGGAGAACGTGGAACTCCAGAGGAAGAGAAAGTAAAGCATGGAATTCATGGCTTTCTCCCCATGAATCTTTAGTCTTGCAAAATTAATTAATTTTTTTATTTTTTTTCTCTTCTGCTAATGTTTTTAACTTTTACCCTTTCCTCTTTAACGTTTTTTTTACTAGTTTACTAGTTTACTAACATTTAATATTTTTTAACTAGTTTATCTTAATAACTTTCTCTAAGAAAAAAAACCTTTTTTGAATCCATCAAAATCCTCTAGCAGAACACAGGCAGCAACCTCTTTGACCTCAAGCAGAGCAACTTCTTCTAGGAACAACACCAAAGGCAAGGGAAGCAAGGGCAAAAATGAACTATTGGGACTTCATCAAGATCAAAAGCTTTTGCATAGCAAAGGAAACAGTTAACAAAACCAAAAGACAACTGACAGAATGGGAGAAGATATTTGCAAATGACATGTCAGATAAATGGCTAGTATCCAAAATCTATAAAGAGCTTAGCAAACTCAACACCCAAAGAACAAATAATCCAATCAAGAAATGGGCAGAGGACATGAACAGACATTTCTGCAAAGAAGACATCCAGATGGCCAACAGACACATGAAAAAGTGCTCCACATCACTGGGCATCAGGGAAATACAAATCAAAATCACAATGAGACGCCACCTCACACCAGTCAGAATGGCTAAAATTAACAAGTCAGGAAATGACAGATGCTGGCGAGGATGTGGAAAAAGGAGAACCCTCCTATGCTGTTGGTGGGAATGCAAGCTGGTGCAACCACTCTGGAAAACAGCATGGAGGTTCCTCAAGAAGTTGAAAATAGAGCTACCTTTTGACCCAGCAATTGCACTACTGGGTATTTACCCTAAGGATACAAATGTAGTGATCCGAAGGGGCACGTGTACCCGAATGTTTATAGCAGCAATGTCCACAATAGCCAAGTTATGGAAAGAACCTAGATGTCCATCAACAGATGAATGTACAAAGAAGATGTGGTATATAAATACAATGGGATACTATGCAGCCATCAAAATAAATGAAATCTTGCCATTTGCCACAATGTGGATGGAACTAGAGGGTATTATGCTTAGCAAAAAAGTCAATCGGAGAAAGAACTATCATATGATCTCCCTGATATGAGGAAGTGGAGATGCAACGGCGGTGTGGGGGAGTGAGGGGGGGCAGGAAAAGAATAAATGAAACAAGACGGGATCGGGAGGGAGACAAGCCAAAAGAGACTCTTAATGTTATAAAACAAACTGAGGGGGGGAGGGGTGTCAGGAAATGATGGTGGGGTTACATTATATGTTTATAAGAAAAATATTTAAATCATGACATTCATTTTACAATCCTTTGAGTGATTCGTACTATATTCAATCCATGGTTTTTTTGTAAGAATCTTTGATGTTTAATTGACCTAAAATTGGGTAGTTCTACCCAATGTTTATGTTTATATGTTTATGCACTTAACCAGACATACAAACACTAAAATAAACTCTTGTATGTTGAAAATGAAAAAAAAAAAAATCTGTAGGTTGTTTTGGATAGTATTAACATGTTTACAATATTAATTTCCAATCTGTGAGCATGGTATGTCTTTCCATATGTCTGTGTGGTCTTCAGTTTCTTTCATCAATGTTTTCTAGTGTTGAGAATATAGCCTCTCACTTCCTCTGTTAAGTTTATTCCTAGGTATTTTATTCTTCTTGGTACAATTGTAAATGGAATTATTTTCTTAATTTTTCTTTCTGCTACTTTCCTCTTAGTGTATAGAAAGACAACAGATTTCTGTACATTAATTTTATATCCTGTAACTTTACTGAATTCATATTAACTCTAATTTTTGATGGGAGTCTCAGAAAAAAAAACTTATAGTATCAAGTCATCTGTAAATAGTGACAGATGAACTTCTTCCTTACCAATTTGAGTGCCTTTTATTTCTTTTTCTTGCCTGACTGCTGTCGCTAAGACTTCCAGTACTGTATTGAATAGAAGTGGTGAGGTGGACATCCCTGTCTCATTCCTGATCTTAGGGGAAAAGCTCTCAATTTTTCACCACTGAGTATAATGTGAGTTATGGGACTGTCATATGAGGGCTTTATTATACTGAAGTATATTCCCTCTAATCCCACTTTGTTGAGAGTTTTATCATGAACAGATGTTGAATTTTGTCAAATGCTTTTTCTGCATCTATTTAGATAAATATATGTTTTTTAATCCTTCATTTTGTTAATGTGGGGTAACACGCTGACTGATTTGGGAATACTGAGCTATCCTTACATCCTGGAATAAATACCACTTGGTCATGGTTAATGATCCTTTTAATGTATTGTTGAATGTGCTTTGCTAATATTTTGTCAAAACTTAAAACATAGTCTTGAAATATGGCCAATAAATAAAATAATCCAAACCATGGGGATTAGGCATGAAGATTTCCATAACTGCAATGATTTATTACCACAAAGGAAAAAATATAGGAACATCCCAAACAACTAGAAAATGATGTAACTAAAATGTGAAGGTCCATCCAAGGAAATATTATGCAGCAAGTTAAATATGAAAAGTATGCCAGAGCAAGAGAATACTTATCACAAATTAGTTTTTAAAAAGAGACATATACACATATATATGTAAATATATAAATCTGTATATATTTAGGGAACCATTTAGCATTTTAGAATACTTACTTCTGAGAACTTTCCCTGTACATTTTAAAATCATTTTGTGTATGTATGTGTATATAATATACTATGAACCTTCCTTGGGATGGTTTCCTGACCAGAAGTTTGGAAAAATTTCAACATACTTAAGCCTATTGTGAAGAAAGGGAATATCGACCCAAGGGACATCACTCTTGCACAGAGAGCTTCTATTAAAAAGGCAGCTGTGATTCAAAACCTGGAGGCCTATCTATGATCTGGACCCCTATTTGGTGGCTGCCATCCTCCAGCACAATGTCAGATTAAACACTACCATCATTCTCTCTCCTAAGGCTAAGGACAACCCACAGGTCAAGATTTAGGGAAACTAGGTCAACTACCTCAACTGGCTGTTGCTCAAAATTATCAGCTTCATTGAAAATAAAACCAAGGCTGAGAAAAGCCCCTCAAATATGGCAAGAAGTGATAGACTCTTGTTTCATGTAATGTATCCAGTGGAAATCCACACACTCATCTGGATATTTATATGAACATTTTCAGCTTCTGCAAACAAAAATATATATTACACATTTATAAATATGTATTATATAATTTTTATATATATTATGATTTTAAAGTATATAGAAAAAGTTTCTGGAAGTAAGTATTCTAAAATGCCAAATGGTTTTTATTAATAGTGGTAGCATCATCAGAGATTAAACAGTTTGCCAAAGTCACAGCTGGTAAGTGGTAAAGTTGAGCTTCAAAACCAGGCCTTAGCTCTATGCTAATCTAATTCTCCATGTGATTTCTTTTTTACTTATTATTATGAAAATTCTAAACATACATAAAAGAAGAGATTAGCAAAATGAATCTCCATGCTCCCAACACACTTTTATGTTGTTTCTGAGCCAGTATTTATTTTAGTTTGTATCTGTACAATGGACTTCCTAACCCACCCAAATTCATTTTTTCTATGTTGTCTCAAAAATTGTTAGTTGAGGGGCACTTGGGTGACTCAGACAATTAGGTTTCTGACTCTTAACCTCAGCTCAGGTTGTGATGTCAGGGTCATGGAATCAAGCCTTGTGTCCACCCATAGCATAGAGCCTGGTTAAGATTCTCTCTCCCTCAGCTCTCCCGCTTAAAAAAATTGTTTATGTGTTAGAATCTTGATCTAAGCAATGCTATTAGGAAAAAAAAAAAAAGAAGAAGAAGAAAGACAAAGCCTACCTTTGTACAAGTATATATGCTTGTATGAATATGGATAAAGTCTGAGTTGAATAGACACCACAGATTAGCATTATTGGGACAATGAAACTGGAGAGGGTAGAGGGATCAGGGAAATCACACGTTTTCTACACTTTTATATTGCTTTCCCTGTGGCAGTGAGCAAGAATACAAGTTTTTTTTAGAAATGCAGTAAGTAGTCTATGGCCATACCACCCTGAATGTGCCCAATCTCATCAGAAATTCAGTAAGTAATTCAACACAGAAACACCAATTCCAGAGCACGGTATGGAGCAGCCCTTATGAATGGGGATACAAGGCAATATACCACTTCTTTGGGAATACTGACCACATAATGTTTCCTCTTGGCAATTCTGGACCTGCTCATTTACCTTATATATTGATTTTCTTAGGAAAAGGATAACAAATAATATTCCCTACATTTAAAACAAAAAAGGAAAAAAGAATTACTGTATCAAGGTCCCTGATAAAGAACTGTCCTTAATGGGTTTGGCTAAGACTGCATCACATTCTTTCTTTACTCCTAGGACCTAGCATAGTGCCAGAACAAAGCAGACACTTGGTAAAACAATGGCTGGGCTGAACAGACCTGGGAACACATGGGTTCACTGGCAACTCTTTTCTTTTCGCTGTTCAGGGATGGCAGCAAACCTTAGGCCATGTGGAATTCCAGCTATAAGAAACCACTAAAAAGCAGTCTTTGAGATGGATATCAGCTTATGTGTCCCACTGCAAGATGAACACCATTCCTTCAATCTGTACCACGTCCCATATACTATTTTTTAAATCAGTAAATCTATTTTTTGTTAGCCTTTAGGCTAAGATCAATATAAACCAACAAATCTGTGCCAGAGTAGTAATCACCAAACACTACTATAGAAATTGAGTCTTCTAACTACATCCTAAAAGTTTACTCAATCAACTCCTCTTAATACTCTATACAAAAGTGCTAACTATAAAGACAAGTTATTTGTTCATGCCACCAAAAAAAAAAAAAAAATCAGAGGAATCCAAATTAACCACAGAGATCTGAGCAGAACAACTTGTCTTTTATGGGTCTCCTCTGGGTGACACTGGGTAAATTCAAACGTGACCTCTAACTATAAGGCCCAAGAGGTGAAAAGCTTGACTTGATATTCTACTACCTCTTCCGTAAAGAATTACCTGAAAATCAGAAATTCTAATATGTAGAACAAGATCTTTAATATGTGTCCTCTTCTAAAAAATATTTTAAATGTCTAAATCAAAATTAGTTGGAACTCTCAAAATTCTTTGCATTAGAAAAAATACTTATTTTTCAACCATCTTTTATTTCTAAAAAAAACAGGCAAAAACTGACTTAAGTTCGATTTTTCAATTGTCAAAATCCACACATAAGAAAGAAGAGCGGAACTGAAAATAAATAAAAATATTCCACTTTTCAGTTCTAAATAATGAGAAGTCCAAAGGAAGAGTAATTTTTGCCTTAGATTTAAAGATGAACCTGGGGGCATCTGGGTGGCTCAGTCAATTAAGCATCTGTGCCTTCAGCTCCGGTCATGATCCCAGAGCCCTGGGATTGAGCCCCACATCGAGCTTCCTGCTTATGGGGAGACTGCTTCCCCATCTTCCTCTGTGTTCTGCTCCCTCTGCTTATGCTCTCTCTGTCAAATAAATAAATAAAATCTTTAAAAAAAAAAAAAGGATGAATTTGTATTCAATGAAGATGCATTTAAAAATGCTATTTTAAAAATGCTGCCAAAGAAATGTAGCTCAACACTGTTTCTCTGCCCTTGAAAGAGAAATCAACTGCTGTTGAGGCCAACTGCCACTTGAGTTATATAGAGCAAAACCCTACTCCTTTTCTTGTTAAGTGTCCATTCTTGGAGGATTTAGCTTGATAAAAGTAAAGACAAGAATGGTGGGGTTTGGTTCAATCAGGATTTATCCCTTTATTTATTTATTTATTCTAAGTTTTGTATTTTTCATGGTGGACAGGTTTTTTTTTTTTTAAGTTTTGTATTTTTCACAGTGGATAGTTTTTTTTTCTTTCTTTCTTTTTTCTCTTTTTTTTTTTTAGGATTTATCCTTTTAGAGTTCTAAACCAAATTTCAATAGCAATGACATTGGTCAATTCAAGACAGGTTGGGAATCGATCCTTGCATGACTGACTGTTGCAATGAAGGGCGGGGTGACTGACAATACACACACATGGTATTTCTACCAAATATAAGCCTAGAGCATTTCACAGCTCCTTTAAATATTTCTAAGTTTCTGAAACATAAGTTCAATTCTATTTATACTGTATACTTGACCCATCACTTACCAATGTTTTCTCTCTGTATATATAGAATTTCTCTTGTTAGGTAAAAGACATAGGGTAATGACTGACACTATGCACATATTTTGCCATAATCAACATAAAAACTTACATAATATGATTATATTTATATGAAAATTCAGAATAAGTAAACTCATAAAGACAAAGTAGATTAGTGGTAGCTACAGGAGGGGTAATGGAAAAGGATTGCTAGTGGGCTCAAGGTTTCCTTTTGGAGGAAAATGTTTCAGGATTAGACAGTAGTGATGGTTGCACAACTTTGTAAATACAGTCATTTTTCTTCAGAATTCTTGGGAGCATTATATTATCATTTCACCGCAACAGAACCCCCAAAAAGTGGACACAAGAGGAAATACGGGGTGACAGCATTAGAAAAAAAAGAAAAAAGAAAAAAAGAGCATTTGACACTACCTAATTTCCTAAAGTCTTTTGATATAAGATCAAAGGAGACCAAAGAAGACCTTGGCCTTAGTCACAATTGAAAAGGTGCCAGGAAATAGGGAAGACTTTACCCTCCCAGTGATGGAAACTGAATTCATTTACTGAAACTCAGGGTTAAAAATAACAAAAGTTGTTGAACAACAATAAGCTACATATATTGGCCCCTCTGGAAAACATCAGTGGCCTAGACTTTCTAGCCCTGGACAACACATCAATAACACCAGCTCCATTTCAGCAGGACTGTGGGGAAGATGGGAAAATAAAGAAGCTAACAATGCAAAATCCCAAGTGATATTAAGTCTAGTGTTTACTTAAATGACAAAAACTTAACCACCTCAATAATAATGTTCAGAAGTAAGAGAGGAATAAAATCAAGACACTACTGCTAATTTGTCTATAATGAAAAAATTAGAAAAAAATATTGTCCTAAATTTATACTATTGCATAAAAAGCTTCACTTGTCTCAACCTGTCAAATCTTTATTATGAAATAAACCAATATCATTGCTGACAAATATAATAACTACAGTAAACAGGCATGCCAAAATCAATGCAGATTTTCAAAAAGGGTCAAGGAATCAACGGTCAGCTTAAATTGGTAAATTTTATTAAAATAGTTAAACATGACAGGCTGTCAGAAAACTCCCAGATTTTTTACATGAGTAAAGTTGGATTAATTTGACCCAAATTTTGTATAACAGCTTTCCCAATTTCTAAAAATACATCAACTTTGTCACTTATCTTAAAATTTCTGCTTTACTTCTCTAGCTCGACCTCAAAAGAAACTTCTACAAGGCCATATATCTTGACATAGTGAAAGCAAAATAATCATAGCACTCAGCAATGCTATTAACATTTCTGAGCCACAAGGGATTAAATAGGCAGATGCTATGGAAAGTGCCCCTCGGGAAAGGACAGGCGCAGCGTTGAGACTACACCACAGCTGTGAGGGATTGAAGCTGCTAGCTATGGAATCAAGTTTAGGAGAAACTCTGGGCACAATTCCGGCATCCGAAATAAATTAAAGTAAACAGTCTTGCGCTCTCTCATCCACCCTGTTAGCAGCCTCTCGACTGAGTGGAGACCACACACTCAGACCACACAGCGCCAGCTGAACTCCTCGCACGCAACATCTACAAGCTGTCACTCTGCAGCACAGAGAGGAAAAGGAGGGGGGAAAATTGAGGGGAGTTTGAAAAGAGAGAAGGAAAAAGGGGGAGGAGAGTGGAGAATCTCCTCTACATACAGCTGGACTGCGTGATACTAGGTTTGGAGAAAGGGAAAAACCTCCCTAAGAAAACAAGCTGGCTGTGGCCTTATGTATCCCTGACCTGTACTCCCCCATATCAATTTAGTAGCTGATGAAGGATTAACAAAGCATGCATTTAACATCAATTAACCTCCTATCCATCACAGGTCAAAGGAGAAAATTACCATTATAAAGCATTTCACTAAAATAAAGAGGAAAGACCACATTTTCTTGTAACTTATAATATATAGTTAAATGCATTTTCTTTTAGATTTATGTCATATTAGTTTTAACCCATCTGCCTCTTTTAATGAAATGAATTTAAAGTGTTTCTGTAAAAGAGGTCAGAAATTTTTAATTTTATAATTTTTCCGTATTTCATTGTGATGCAACCTTTATTTTTCCAAAATACTTACTGGTAGAATAAAAGATGGAAAGTTATTTTTTACAAAACTTCAGACTAAAAATAAATCTAAAAAATAACTACTAGCAGTGATATTAGGGGAAAAAAAAACCAGAAAAATGGAAATACAAAAAGAGCTTTCGAGTGATTAACCAAAAATTTTTTTTTTACTACTTATTAAGGAAGAATTTTGTTGATTTTAATTCATAACAAGAAACATGAAGAATATAAGTAATCAGGTGTCTTACCCAGCCAGGTCCCCAGAGGCTTGGCTCACTCAGCTCAGCTAAAGGGATAAGACAGGAGTTGGAATAACATAAATTCTGATTGACTGAAGACTTGGAGAACCTTCACCAAACAGGCCAAGGAAAGCTTGATGTTAAAGCACTATTTTCCTAGATCAGGCCACAGAAAAGTGAAAGTTTTCCGCAAAAAATAATAGCAACAATTAAAAAAAAAAAAACCAGAAAACAAAAAACTCCCGAACTCCACCCCTCCCCATGCTATTCAAGTTAGCATCACCAGGGAACAAATCAGAAACACAGAATCTCAAGATCCCAACCCAACCCCACCAACGTTTGAGCCAATTCTGCGCACATTAACATTTGGTAAATCTATTCTGTCCAGAGCCATCATGGATCCAAAGGACCCCAGAAAAATCTCATTGCAGAGATGCCTAGAGAGTTTCAACAATAAAATTACAGTCAACTAGACATTCAGGCCACCCGGCAACAGAAGCAAATGTAGAATTCACCATATCCTCCTTGAGTCAGGTTCAACCTATCCTAGAATAGACCTGCCTCTTGGGGCTGGGCTAGGCTAACCCCAAAGGGATCTCCAACAAATACTGGAAAAGGGTTTTAAGAATGGTAATTTATCTCCTTCAGTTTTCTGTAAACTCAGACTCTACTTTTCCTGTGCAGGGTCAAGGTCGAGTTATCTCAGCACAGCCACACATTTAACCATCTAAGGGCACAGGGTGGGACAAGTCTCAGAGACAGGGTCATGAACTCTTCCATCTAGCCTTATAAATTAATCATCTCTCTCCTTCGTCTCAAAACCATGGTCAACAAAAATATAATCATGCACGAATCAGAAAGGATGTGCAGGGTATAAACTGTGCTAAGAAACACTGGTCTCAAAAGGGACAACTGAAGAAAGGAAGGACTGAACGAATAGATAAAGCATCCCTACTTTCCCAGCTCTCTCTTTAGACTCCTTTCCTTCATCACTCCTATAAACAAAATATAACTTAAGTATACTATGTTTTTAAATGAAAATGTAAGTTTTTATGCTTTAATTCATTTGGGAATAAAGAATAATTAAAAAAAATAAAATGGATAAATGGCCCTTAATTTTATTTATATATATATGAAAAATAACTTCACTCCTGCTATAATGTTTGGGATTAAAAAGAAGGGGATGTCCATGAAATGACTAGGAAAGAATACTAGAAGCAAGATAGTATATAGGGGAAAATCCTGATGATTTGGCTTGCTAGAGCTCCCACATAACTCACCTGTTACATAAACACTTGAGTACCCAAGCTGATCTCCTAAAACAAGCACCGGATTTCATCTTTATTAGAAGAGTTAATTAAGTCTCCTTCTTTATTTCCCAGAAACTATAAAATCTCCTGCCTTAGCAGTATAAGTCTTCAAAGAGGGCAATGACCTTCACTACAATTCAAGCCAAAGCTTTACTAATTGGTCTAAAGGTGGCTGATTCTCTGACTCGTTCCACCAGACAGTGATGACATACTGAAAATGCAAATAGGCCAGTGCAAATCCACCCCCTCTTTTACCACCCTCCAAAAACACAAACAAAAACAAAAATTTCAAAGAAGATTCACTATTTAATGGAAGAAGGAAAAGTAGTTCATGTAAAAAAAAAGCATAGCATTATTCAGTCATCAATCTACTGCCAATTGTACCATGTCCCTTACTATTCTCTCTCTGTGTTAGGTCTACACTGAGTGAACAAAACATTATTTCTTGGAATTTTATAAAACACAATTTTTTCAGGAAAAAAAAGTGTCCTGGTGTTTGTTTTTTTCAGAAAGATCACATGGACCACACTGTTGAAGTCATTATCAAATAAAATTGATTTCTATCTTTGTTTAATCCATCAAGAAGGTTTGAGAAATATAGAGATTGGTCACTCAGCACCTCAAACGGTGGTAGTGCTGGATTCCTCGTTAGACAGATAAAACTAGAATTTGGAATAGATTGTTCAGTCAAAACAAATATTTATTAAGGACTTGCTATGTCCCAGACACTATCCTGGGGAAATGATAGGAACAAGATTTTGTGACAAGTAGGTGATGGATGACCTTGACCTTCAATAGAGCGATGGGTACCGAAACCAGAGAACAGTGGGATAAGTGATGAATTGAATATAAATAACTATTTAAGAAATCAGCCTAGGAAGGAAAGAGAAATTTTAACAGAGGAATGTGAAATCAAGGGAGGATGCTACTTTTTTACTGTTATTATTTTTCTCTTTTGCTTTATTGTTGTCTGTCTTTAAGCATGTTTAAGTGCTGAGAAGAATAAACCTTTGGCAAGTACTCTCAAAGGCAAGAATAAATGGAGTACAGAGATCTGTCTTAGGGTAAATGAAATCTCTTTCAGTATAAGTGGAGAAAAAGGGAAGGTTTTTTGGAAGAAAGAACATGGGATTCTCCACTGGTAGTTCTTCCCCGCCCCCCCCCCAACTGATAGTTCTGTTCGCTGTGAATCAGATGGCAAGATTATCTGCTAAGAGTATAGACACGTGAAATGATGAGAGACTTGAGAAGAATTGAAAATGCTTAAAATAGATTCTGCACAGAACAGAACCATGAACTGACATGGAAAACTCTAAAAAATTCCTTGGTGGCCAGTTGGGAATGGTGACCATAGATCTACAGGAGTACAAATCTAGATGCTAGAGTTTCCCTTGCTGGTTTCAGCAGCTCAGTTCAAGCATTAGAGAGGTAAAGGGTTGAAATGGTTGAGGGCTGAGAATTTGCTACCAAATGCTACAGAAGGATAATGATACAACTGAGCATTCTGATATGAGTGACCAAAGATGAGGTGAAAGAGCAGGTGTAATGGAGGTAACTGAAGAATTAGAAAGACACTAAGCAAAGAGTGGGAGATTTGAGTTTTGGATTTCAGAAGTAGAACTACTTCAGTCCTGCTCCCCTACTCCCAAGCACAACTCTGGCAATAGTCCTACCTCTTTGCTACAGCTCCAGCTCTCAACAGGCTGTAGTTTGTCCTTTTTTCTTTTTACTTGTCAGTTTCTCTTTGGGCCTCACTACCCCTTATTTGTTCCCTAACCCTGCCCACACCTCTGTAAGTAGTCCCTTTATTAAAACCTCCTTATTTGAACCATCTGGCATGAATTCTGATTCCTGCTGAGACCCTCATTTATCCAGATACACATCACGTCAATCACATGGAGCTTTCATTAAAATTAAACTAAAACCAAATATTCCTGGCTTTAGTCTAATTTTGTCTTTCAGTAAAATTACAATGCAATGAAAGTCAAAATATTATACCCTCCAACATCACATAACTTTATAAATGGAAAAGGCCTTAAAAAATCATCAAATCTTACAGATGAAACTATGAGCCAACCTTGCCAAGAGCAGCACAGCCAGCAAGTAGCAAAAAGAGAATTCACTCTTCATCGCACCATGATTACTAAATGCTAACTCTGCCAGGCACCACTCTAGGTGCCTACTTGCATCCACCTTATGCAGCTTACATTCTAATTAACTAAATCCCATGTTTTCCAAATCCCAGTATCCACTGTTCTTTCCACTACTGACACCAAGACTTATTTTAAGAAGGAAACAGTAAGTAGAAGGAATAATTAGAATCAAAACCAGAATTAAGACTGGGATGCACCCCAGTCTTAAATACTACCAACAGTAGTTAAGTTAAAGAATGTTCACAAAGCTTTTGAGCAAGCCTAATACAATTTTCCTGGAGGAAAAAAATTCATGACAAATCACTTCCAAACACCTCTGCCTTTTCTTCATGGCACTCCATAAGCCAAAATTCACTTACTTACCAGCCTATGGGCCTTTGTTTTTGGTGTACTACCCAGATATTCCTGCGCCTTCCCTATGAAGGGCCACATCCTCCCCCAACAAGGTCTGACCTCTAACCCCAACAGATCCTTCCCCTCTCTGAATTCCTGCTGTACTTACACTCAATATTATAGTTTTGTTCTTAGCTATTCTTTAATTGAGAGAGTAAAAATGCCCCTTCTGAATCTAGCCTATTGTTTTATTTCTAATGTGTGTGTGTCAGGCATATGCTAAAATTGGGAGATATACAAATGACCAAGACTAACTTCTGTCTAGCCAGAACTTGGCCTTTTGACAGATTATGTAAATACCCATGATACTACAGCCCCCAAGACAACACAGGAATAGGATAGTACTAACTGGTTATAGGATTCACTGAACTGGAAAATTTCAAACCAGGAAGAGCTCTTAAAAATAATCTAGATTCATATATTCCTTGACTACAGGAAAAAGGAAACTGAAAACCAAAGAGGCTAAGTACATGCTATGAAGCAGCGGGGTGGTAGCTCACAAACCAGTAAACGGTAGCTTTGACACCTAAGCCAAAAAACCTTTCGACTCCCTGATTTTCAAAGTGAGAGCCAAAGATGACTCTGAGTGTGTCAGCTTCAAGTGTCATATTCCTTTACAATTACTTTAAGTTTTTGTGTATCAAGAATAATTATTTTAAATTAACATAAACATACACTGAACCACGTGATAGTAACAACACTACTTACTACCATGCAATTTCACCAGGCACTCCAGATCCATGAACATATTCCTCATCATCTGAGAACAAACATTCTAGCATACTGCTTAGCAGAGTAAGCAGTGTTAGTTTCCATGCCAGTCAATTTCAAAATCCTGCCTACTCAACATTAACCTAAAACTTATCTATTCAATTAATATTTATGCTCCTGAAATGTGGTAGGTGCTATACTAAGATCCTACTGAAGATAAATAAATTGGAGAATGGGTGAAAAGGTAATTAAAAGACTAACTATAGGGACGCCTGGGTGGCTCAGTTGGTTAAGCGGCTGCCTTCGGCTCAGGTCATGATCCCAGCGTCCTGGGATCGAGTCCCACATCCGGCTCCTTGCTCCGCAGGGAGCCTGCTTCTCCCTCTGCCTCTGCCTGCCTCTCTGTCTGCCTGTGCTCGCGCTCTCTCTCTCTCTCTCTCTAACTAATAAATGAATAAAATCTTAAAAAAAAAAAAAAGACTAACTATATAACTAGCATTTCTTTTTTTTTTTATTTACTTGATAGAGATCACAAGTAGGCAGAGAAGCAGGCACAGAGAGAGGAGGAAGCAGGCTCCCCGCTGAGCAGAGAGCCTGATGTGGGGCTTGATCCCAGGACCCTGAGATCATGACCTGAGCCGAAGGCAGAGGCTTACCCCATTGAGCCACCCAGGTGCCCCAAACTAGTATTTCTTTTTTTTTTTTTAAGATTTTTTATTTTTATTTATTTGTCAGAGAGAGAGAGAGGGCAGACAGAATGGCAGGCAGAGGCAGAGGGAGAAGCAGGCTCCCTGCCGAGCAAGGAGCCCGATGTGGGACTCGATCCCAGGACGCTGGGATCATGACCTGAGCCAAAGGCAGCTGCTTAACCAACTGAGCCACCCAGGCGTCCCCCAAACTAGCATTTCTTATATGATGGCCTAATCCTGCCACTCCCGGACACTAGAAATTATCCAAAGTACTTTATTAGAAGACTGCCTTTGCAAAAATTTTTGAGTACCAATTTCATTTCCCATAAGATTCATACATAACAGGCTCTCAAATATTAGAGGAATGAATGAAAATTTAATTAAGCAGGTCAATAATCATCTTTTCAAAAGGAGATAGTTCAAAATTACATTCAGTACAGAAAATTAAATGGTTGATATAAAAAAAGAAATTTCTGAAACTTCCAAGAGTTACTCCAAATTACAGTGGGGGATCCTTTGCTTCTCTGCTTAAATTAAGTTCCTACATAAACAGAAGAAAATATCTGAGTAGTAAGCACACAACATCCTCTTTCTATTAGTCACCTTTGAGTTTATCTAGCGTACTTTGAGTCAACAACTTTTAACATACAGATGATCTTCAGGAAACTTCTGATTTTCAGTTTCTTTGTTAGTAGAGTCAGTTACACAAAGCCTGGCCAGAATATACTGACTTTTATAAATAAAATATTATTATGTATCAGGAGACTGAGCCACATAACCTTGGTTAGAACTAACTTTTCAATATAGTGCATCCAAATGATTTAATTAAGGTGTGGCTGATTCTTTAGTATTTTTAAAAGTTCTTGTCAGTTTACTCTTGTCAGATTCATTAAAAAAAGAAACATCCTCATACTATTATGACTGACCTTTACCAATTAAGAATAGCTTTTTTCCGGGGCGCCTGAGTGACTCAGTGGGTTAAAGCCTCTGCCTTGGGCTCAGATCATGATCTCAGGGTCCTGGGATCAAGACCCGGGCTCTCTGCTCAGCAGGGAGCCTGCTTCCTCCTCTCTCTCTGCCTGCCTCTCTGCCTACTTGTGATCTCTGTCAAATAAATAAATAAAATCTCAAAAAAAAAAAAAAGAATAGCTTATTTCCATTTAAAGACAAGCTTTTCAAGAACTGTTTCTTGGATATCTAGGAAGTGTCTACAAAATCTTGTGATACCAAGTTAAGCATCACCAGGCTTAAATGAGAGACGATACCGTGTTTGGATAGTGCAGGCTGTAGAGTTTCAGTGCATGGTCTCAAAGGAAGTTAAAAAACTACGTAACTACAGGCTAGTTACATAAGCACTCTGGGCTTCCGTTTCCCCATCTGTAAAATGGGGATAATACAGAGCATCTATCTCTTGTATGGAGTAAGTCAGTCAGTGCATGTAAACGCTTAGGAGAGCTAATAAAGGCGCATAGACAATGCTCAGTATAACTCTGATGCAAACCTAAGCAAAATATGCCTCACATTCGCTCTTTGCGAATAAATTCTTACACCTGACAGTGACAACTACGCAGGGGCGCCGGGGGACGTGCGAGGCCGACTACAACAAACCCGTCGAGGTCAGTGCTCTGGAGGCCCACGCCCGGCCTGGGGATGGGGGGTTCGGGGCCTCTAGCAGGTGTCCAGGGACCGCGCAGAGTTGGGGACAGGAACCGCCCCGCGCCTTCCTCCTCACAAGGACTGGAGAGCGGTGCAGGAGGCTGACACCGGCGCTGGCGGACCACTTCCACCCGCCTCTCCGGGAGCGAGGCCAGCCGGCGCCCGCCGCCTGCCTGTCCGTGCCTCCCCAGTCTGGCCCTCAGCCAGGACCTCCAGGCTCCAAAACATACCTCAGGCCTGCCTGCCGCCCCCTAAGGCCCGCAACGACAAAGCTCCCGGCGGCTCTCGCGAAAAGCTCCCGGGTAGCAGCTGCCCCAACCGCCGGCGCCTTCACTTCCGCCCGCGGAGAGCGCCGAGGGCGTCGATCCGCCGAGTAGTCGAGCACCGAGTCCTCGATGGGCCAAGCCACTCAGAGAGGGGCAGGGCTGGCTGGCTACCCCTAGGGCTAGACCTGGGGCTGGGGCCGGGGCCCGGGTGGAGGGGGAATGGGTGGCAGTTGGGGCTAGCTGGAGGGTTGTGGGGAGGGGCTAAGGGGCTAAGGGCGATGAGAAGAGACCCGGAGCGGAGAATGACACTCGATCCGTTTCTGGTGGGATCTGCACCGGGTCAGGTCGATGTAGCTCCTACCTAGGCCCTGAGAGCCCAGGTGACGCACAAAAGTCACAGGACCTCGGAAATTGTGGAGGAGAATGCCAGACTCTGAAGTGTTGTTGATTGTCTTAAGTTAAATTTAGGAAACACCCCCCTCGGCTAGGCGCTGTGCAGGGCATTAGATACACAAAGGTGAATAAAAGGCAGTCACTTCCTTTCAGGATCTCGCTGGACTGAGGATAAACCCTTGCATGGTAAGAGGAAAAATGTCACTAAGGGAGAGAATGCAGCAGTCTAGGCAAGAAATGACTGTAGCCTGCCCTGAAGAGGCAGTGGTGGAGATGGAGGGTAAGTGGTGACAGGAAACAGAAAATTCTCTGCTGGTTCCTTCTGCTTTATTAGCGAAAGATGCATTAAGATCGTCTGTGAAGATGGAGGATGGGAGGAAAGGGACTTTGGGAGAAAAATGGTGGAATCTTTGTCTTGGATGTTGTGAAGCAAATTACTAAGAAAATATGGCAAGATTTCCAGGCAGGGTTGAAAGCCCTCTTGGAATGTATAGTCCTAAATTTAAAATGAAAGCAGTCCGCAGTCTTGGGTATATTTTGGCTGCTCTGGTGTTGGTAGAGAATTAGTAGAAAATTAGTTGTAAAACTAATTATTTAGTTGTAAAACTGAGGATTCAGTTTTACAAGGTAGAAGGAGCAGCCAACAAAGGAGTTGAATGTTTCTATGAAGAAATATTATTATGGAGAACCATGGAGGAACCATGGAGTTCAAACTCTTGTGATAGGGTATTTAGAGGGATCGTTCTTGTCTTGAAATTGGCAACTTAGACTATAAAAGATGTCCCACTTCTGCATGAGAGAACTCTGTTTTTTTATTTTTTTTTTTTTACTGTGTGTGTGTGTTTTCTGTTATCCTGACCTAACAAGTAAGAGTGCCCCTGCCAAAATGTCCATTTGGACAATATGTAGTCACACTAAAGTCACTGCACACTATATAGAGAGCTGCAAACAATTGAGATCAGACATGTCTTCAAGGCTTAGAAAGGATTCTCCCAAGTGGCTCTAAGCCGGCAGTCTCTCTGCTGACCTAAGGCATACAGTATAGGGACAAAGTTCTTGGAAGAGCTGGCCTGCCATTGGGACTATACATGATTATGCTTATGATTAAGCTGCCTGCTTTTGGTCTAGAAATTCTCAAAAGTATGAGAGCTACTTGAGTGACCAGTTATAGCTAAATGAAAAGGAGGATAGCTATAAAGCAGAGGCACAACCATGGCAAAGATTTTTGCCATCTCTCACTCTAAGAACTCAGACATGCACCTCACACAAACTTCATCTTTGGCTGATATGTATGTCTCACATGAATGCCCACCAGAGAGCACCCATAGCAGAGGGGCTCAGACTACCCAGGGTGATTTGACCACCCTCTGTCTTGGGCCTCCCCAGGGTTTGTACAGTAGGCCTATGAGTGGTATAGCCACGGTAGCAGGGATGGAGCTACACAGGCACCTTTCAACAAGGCAGATCCACATAGTGCATCCACTCCTTCCAGCTCCAGAGGCCAGTGCAATCATTTGGCAACTTGATTTGTTCAGACCCAGATACATATCCTGGATTTTGGTTTGTCTTCCCTGCCTGCAGAGCCCTGACAAGCATCACTATCCAGTTGCTCACAGTGTCTTATTTACCATAATGGGATTTCCCATAATCACACCTGGGACCAGGGACACCCTTAAGAGTAAAAGAGGTATGACAGAAAGGACAACATAAGATCTACTGATTCTACCATACATCACATACCCAGAAGTTACCATCCTGAGAGAACATTAGAAAGCCTCTTAAAGGCATAGCTAAGGCTCCATCTTGGAGATAACATTTTTCAGGGTTGAGATGTTATGCTATGGAATGCAATATGTATTTTGAACCTAATACCAGCATATGATGCTGCGTGTCTGATGGAGTCCTGGCTCCTATGGTGGGAGAATATTCCCTCTGCCAGGGAATAGAAAGTTTCACTAAATGTAACGGTCTCTCCTCATTTGGGCCCCTCATATAGGCAACAGAAAATGATCCTTATGATCAGAAGGAAAGAGGAACAGGGAATATTTTTTCTGGAACTCAAGGAACTCACTGGCCATCTTTTCCATGCATGGTGATAACAGTAAATGGGCCACGTGGCAATCCTGGCCTAACAAGGGCATGGCAATGGGCTCAGATCCCACACATACAGAGGTCTGGATCACTTCATCAAGCAAGCAACATAGGCCAACAGAAGTGCTAGTTGAGGCTGAGGGGATTCTAGAATAGGTGATAAAGAAGGAAAATAATGGAATCACTGTGACCTCAGGATCAGCTGTAACAGGAGCCTATAGCTCAACCTATCAATACCTCTGGTGTGGTATGACTTGACATTAGCATGAAGAATCAGTGACAGAACAAATTGAATACAGCACAGCATGGAGGGGATAGAGAGTAGCAGAGGCTATAAGAGCCTACCCATACTCCCCTGCTGTCCCTTTTGCTCTCTGAAGTCTGCTTTCCCTTTTTGCCTCAGGGTTTTCTTCCTGGGCACAGGGCAACCTGGAAACAATGGAGAATTCACTGGCCCAGATGCAGGCTTCAGCCAAAGATAGGCAAGGAGTTGATGTATAACTATCCAGCTTGCTTCAGGCCTAGGGTAGCTCAAAGAAACACATGTTATCCAGCATATTCCAGAATCTCCCTTGAGACAGAGCTCCAGTGCCCTCAGGAATACCTTCACAGCACACCTTTTATTGGCTTCCTTCCCTTTCCCTCTTGACTTCCCCACTTTCCTTCTGTGTTTCCTGGTATCATCTCCCAAATTAAATACTGGCCCTTGAAACCATATCTCAGAGTTGGCTTCTGGGGGAATCCAGCCAAGACAGTCATTATCATAGACCAAAAAAACTTATACTTATTACAACTCAAATATATCTATGTGACAAATTACAAACCTATTAGGGAAATATATTCTAAGAAAAGGTGGTATTTTGTACAGATCCTTTGTGTTGTGGGATTTAGCATGACTCTCATTATTCTTTCCTGTACATCAGAAGATATGTCCAAGTATTGCTCCAGCTTGCAATAACTCAGCTGTTCCAGGATCATCCATGTTAAAATACACAGAAAACATGAGTCAGAGACCTGGCAGCATAGGTTGAAAAGAAATTAAGTTTTCTGTATCCCTGGCAGTGATACCCTGCTTAAAATGAAACTAAACCCTTTACTTGTCTCCCCTTTGGGTCTCAGTGACATAACATTTCTCAAACTAGGCAACACTGCCATTAAGCTGGTATGAATGGCTCTTGAGGATTCATAAATCTTTCCTGGATCAAAAGAATGACAATACTATATCCCTGAAACAAATACTCAGAGGAGAGAATTTCCTGCTAATATAAAAATTACTGGTGGTATTTCCTTTCTTTTTTACTTCAATTTCTGGTCTATATCCTGAAGCCAGCTGACAAATGTTAGTGCAGTACATACAGAAGCTGGCAGCAAATAATATCAGTAAACCTAAAATTGCAGTAGTAGCTGTTGAGGCAATTCTACATCATCATATAACTTCATGTTTTCAATTCTGCATCAGATTTAGTTTAACCTAGAGAGAAAACACAACTTTGAAGCATGAAATTCCTTTGGTTTTAGTCTTAGGAAATAATATCACAGACAAAGTCCCTGTTTTTTAGATTTTTTTTCTTTTTTACATTAAAAGAATACCTAAAGTATTTCATACTGCATGGCCTACCAGTTTATAATGGATCATAGTTTTATAGAATCTAATCCTCAAAATAACTGTGATTTGCCATATCTCAATGATGCTTTTTACCAAAGACTGATAATTGTTTGGTGTCTATTATCTCATAGATTCTAAGCCCTTTTCTGGCATATTTCTGTCTTATTCATTGTTATAGGTACCACAGAGCCTTATATAACAAGTATTGGATATAATAGCCACCCAGTAATAGCACTAACCATAGCCTATAAATATATTAATATCTATTTGTTTACTTTTTTGTCTCCTTCCACTAGGATATAAGTTCCTTGAGGGAAAGGACTTTATATTATGCACCCCTGCCTCACAGATAGTAGATGCTCAATGAATGTTTAATGAAAAATTAAAACTAAAAATAACAATACCTTATTATAGTAGCAGAGATGGAGAGATGCCTGTTTCCAGGTCTATTCCAAAATAGTCTTAATGATCACTTAAAGACAAAAGATGAGCAAAATTTGATACATAAAGCTTGACAATATATGAACACTGGAGATGTTTCACCCAATACCACTGAACTTTGTCATCTGTTGCTGGTTTTGTTTACAGTTTAAGATCACAAGGACAATTAGAAATCCTCCAAGGTGGTAATAATTACAACTCTGTTGTAGCAGTTCCCAGATTGGGGCTATTAGTTAAGGAAGCCCCTTGCATCATTTTGTTTTTACCTCAATCTTGCTATTGCATAATTCTAACAAATACCTTTATGTAGATTTTAGCATCTGTGTTTTTCATCAGCTCCAGAGCTCCATATGTGCAGTCCTCAAAATAGTCAAATGTCTCCACCCAATTTTACAGCAAAGTAGAGCTCTGTGGTTTTCTATTTACTTTCTATTTGCATATTTTATTAAGAAAACTGTAAATAAAGCTGGATCTACGTAGGGATATGGTGTTTCAACAGTGTTACTCCAACCAGATGGCCATCACTGCCACCCAGCACAACGATGCAGCTGTGTTTACCACCTGTGTTTATACTGGGGTGCCTCTGGCAGTAGGTTGTATTTGTAGGTGGTCTGGAGGAGAACACAGAAATCAAGGACATTCACTTACCACCAGAGAGATATGAGAGATGATGAACCAGCAGATGGGGAACTGGGTCAGAATGAGAAAAGACTTCTTTCAGTGGTCAGGAGGTCTCCCTTCCCCATCAGGCCTACCCTGCTGCTGCAAAGCCAGCAGGGTCAGTCTAAGTTCTGTGATTTGCTGTGAATAGGAATTTAGACCTCTTTATGTTCAGAATGAAGAATGTATAACAACATGACATTTTCACTTATTTTAAATTGCTAGATGCTTAGTATTTTTTGTTTGGAGTTTTTTTGTGTATGCTTGTGGAGGTTTTTTTTTTCTTTTAAATTTTTCCACTTGAAGTTCCTATATACTTCAGTGGGAGCAAGATCAATTTGTGTTTTATTATTAGTGTCTGCAGTCATAGAAAAGACACAGAAAGTGGTACCATATTCTCAGTTTTTCCACTGACATGGAATTTCCCCTATTAGTTTGGTGCTTAGGGCAGCAAGCCAGCTGGCTTGCCACTTAATACATTTGCTATCAAGGAACATCACCCCATTGGGAGCAGGAGCACTGTTACAGTTTCACTTACAGGTAGAGAACCATGTTGCTGACTTCTGGACTTTCGCATAAAGATTTGAAAACTATTGACACTCCATGAAGGCTTGCTTCCCTCTTCCCA
>RCUC01134902.1:0-14805 GCA_003697995.1 Taxidea taxus jeffersonii | reverse complement strand
CCTCAAAGTCAACACGCATAAATGGAACCATCATCCATCCACAGAAGCCTATCCCTCTTCCTCCATGCCTCTTGGGAAGAAAACTGCCATCTCCCTAGAGCGCTCTGTCACTGTGACTTCCCCCATTCACGGCTTTCCTGTCAATGGCACATCTGGGAGACTCTGGCCCTTGAGATCTGTCAGTCCACCACCCTGTCGCTATGCCCATTCCCTCTGCCTAACTGAAGACATTCATTTCTCAATGAGACCACCACATAAACCTTCCAACTCTCTGGCCTCCAACCCAAACTCCCATAATTGCCAGGGTGACTTCTCTTTTTTAAATTTTCTTAATACAAGATTTTCTTTATTTATTTGACAGAGAGAACATAAGCAGAGGGAAAGGCAGAGGGAGAAGCAGACTCCCCACTGAGCAGGAAGACTTTTGCAGGGCTTAATCCCAGGACTCTGGGACCATGACCTGAGCTGAAGGCAGATGTTGAACCGACTGAGCCACCCAGGTGCCCCAAGGGTGACTTTTCTAAATACTACTAATAAAAAAATCTAGGGGTACCTGGGTGGCTCAGTGGGTTAAGCCTCTGCTTTCAACTCAGGTCATGATCCCAGAGTCCTGGGATCAAGCCCCACATCGGGCTCTCTGCTCAGCAGGGAGCCTGCTTCACCCTCCCTCTCTGCCTGCCTCTCTGCCTACTTGTGATCTCTCTCTATCTCTCTGTGTCAGATAAATAAATCTTTAAAAAAAAATCTAGTTTTGTCTCTTCTCTTCTTTATCTTTTTTTTTTTAAGATTTTATTTATTTATTTGACAGACACATCACAAGTAGGCAGAGAGGCAGGCAGGGAGTCTTCTCTTCTTTAAATCCTTCAGTGGCTCCCCCAGTTTTAGAACAAAGCTCAAACTTAGCTCACAAAACTCTCTGTGGTCTGGCTCTGCCTAGTTTTCTGGCTTTGTCTCCTGCCATTTCACGACATGCACCCTATATTCCAGCCAAACATAGTCACTTAAACTTCCACCAAACATGTCGTTGTGCTTCTTACTTCCATTCTGCATAAATGCTGTCCCTCTGCCTGGACTAGCCAATGCCTTCTCTTCATACATCTTTATATAGCTAATTTCAAAGCTCAGTTCATTTACCCCTCCTTAGGAAAGCCTTCTCTCGCCTCAGGGTCCGTGTCACTTTTTCTTACTCTTACTGATTTTCCAGGCTAGCTCCCCAACAAGACCACAAGTTCCCTGAAGATGGGTACCATATCTTACTGTGTTCAGAGCCCCAGACCCCGGCCTAGTGCCTGACACAAAGTGTACATTAAACAAGTACCCATGGAAACAGTAAACAGGAAAGTTCTCAATATCCCTCAACACCATGCACAGGGCAGTGACATCTGTCCCTGGAGGGAGGAGTCGTGTATATGGGTGCTTGTTGAAGGTATACTAGGGTGTCTCAAAATATTCACGCATATGTGTGTGTGCAAGTCCATGTGTGTGTGGGCATGTCCCTACCTGACAAGAACGCCCCGGTGCATGTGCAAGGTGATGTAGTGGGAGCCCGTGCTGCCGTTGGACTCCCAATAGGTCTTGGGGTTGCGGTCCGTCAGCTTGCTGGCCCGGTGCGGGTTGGAGGACACCTCTACCTTCTCCCAGCACTTGTCCTCCTTCACCTCCACACTGGAGCCTGGGGGCGGGGCGGCAGGGGTGGCCATCACAGCCTGGTTAGTTGAGAAGGAAGATAGGCAAGGGACGGGGAGAACAAATACTGGGGTGCAAGCCAGGAGAAAGCAGATGGGGGCACAGACCCTGGCAGAGATGCCTGAGGAACACATCAAAAAACGGGATGTTGATGGGTTGATGGGTCCGTCTGTGGTCTTCGATCTGGCCCAGCACCATCTACAGCCAGAAGAGCAGAGAGAAGGGGCACGGGGAGGAGGGAAGAATTTGAAGAACATAGAGAAACATGTATGGAGAACAAGCCAGGGGGCAAAAAACACTCAACCCCTTTCTTCACACATTTGGGCAGAACAGGACGATCGCTGGGTAACAGCTGGGAAACATGTGCCCCAGATTTGCCGCCACCTGTGCCAAACAGGGACCCACACTGAATCCCCTTCCCCTGCTTCTGGCTTATGTTCTCCCTCAGCTCTAGCCCCGCCAGTCTCCTCACCTGAATGCAGCCAGCCAGGATACTGGAGGTGAGGTTGCTGTAGAGCTGGGCATGTTTCTCACATTCTGTCACCAGGTCCCGGAGCTCACAGGCCAGCAGCAGCTGAGCCGAGTGCTTGTCCAGGACTTTGGAGAGGGCCTCCTTGGCTCCCAGGCAGCAGAGAACCACAGCATAGTCCTTATGCATTGAGGCCAGACGATGCAGAAAGCAGAGCAGCTCCTGGACGATCTGAGCCCAGAGCCACAGGGAAAACAAATGGGAAACAAAGGGTGGGCCCCGGAAGGGACAAGGAGGGTTTTTAGAAAAGAGAATGTGGTGGATGAGATTTGGGAGAAGCTTGAAAGCACAGGGAAAGGAGAGTACCCAAGAAGGTTGGGGCAGAGCAGTAGGGTGCTGGGACTCCTGAGCTGGCAGAGCCTGGGCACAGCTTCCAACACTCCTTCCTACCAGGCCGAAGCTCTCTCAACAGGCCACCTTGGTGCCTGAGCCTCGGTCCATAACACACAAACCCGGAAGTGTGGAGAGTGAGAAATGTTTGGACTGGTGAGTGTGGGCTTCTCCTAAACCCAGAATCTAAAATCCAGCTGCACCCAAAAGGTTTATACTTCAAAGGCCCCAGTTCTGAGAACTCTTAGAGGACAGTCCTTCCTCTCTGCCCCCTCACTGTTCAGACCCGCCTAGAAAGGCTGCACTTGGCCATCCAAAGCCTCACAAGGTAGCTGGTGCCCCAGAAGCTGCCTTTCCCTCCCCCACCCTCACCAGGGCTCTGATACCTCAGAGTCACTGCTAGGGCCACTGAGACAGTTGAGGCAGGGCTCCAAGACCTCGTGCCAGGGGAGGACCATTGCCTCAGGATGATCTAGCAGCCGGGTCATGATCCTGGTGAGGGGAGAAAAACAAGCAAAGTCCCTGCGGTCTGTGGGCTCCCCCTGCCTCTGATGCATGGGTGCCCCAACAGGCCCCCTCACCTCAGTGCGGTCAGCAGCAGAGTTTTGTTGGGCCCCGGGGCATCCAGAGTCCTCAGCAACAGGAGGAAGGGCTGGGTCTCCTGCTGGAGGCGCTTGAGGAGGGGCCTCACGGCACCCCCTGGGCCGCCCTCACGGCACAGCACCCGCTCCAAGCTCAGCAGGAGCTCTGCGGACGGGCCCCCCACCAGGGATCGGATCAGGCGTTCAGGGGACCCATCCTGGCCCTGGGCACCAGGGGTTTCCAGTGCTGCTGCCCAGACACATGGGAGGGAAAAAACGAGTATGAAGAGGAGGCATGCAAATTGGTCAAACCAAGAACTGGGCAGGTCCAGAAAATCACCCTCCGATTTTCCTCCTGTCGGGAGGATGTCTGTAGTTTGTACCAAACTGTGGGGGATTTTCTTCTCTGGCCCCAGATGGCTAGATGCCATCTGGGAAAAAGTTGAGTATGGCGAACACTGTCACATTCAACACAAGACATTTTTAAGCTCATACAGTCATACAATGACCTGTTATTATTAAATGGTAGCTATACTGTTATATCAGCCAGTAAATATAAGCTATTATAATCACATCCCCCACTATCTAGCATGGTGGCTTCACAGATTTGATTTTTAAGTAATCTCTACACCCAACATGGGGCTGGAACTTACAACTCCAAGATCAAGAGTCGCCAGGCCTACTGACTGTGCCAACCAGGCACCCTGCATGCTGGCTTTAGACATATATTTTTCCTTACCTATTCTAGAATCTCCTCCTTTTGGCCAGGAAGTTCTACTTAAGACATAACTTGAGCACCAGAACCCTTACTCATTTCCTGGAGGTTCATCGTGTCTTTCCAGGAAGGTGCTAGTACATAAGCCTTAGCCCGCCCGGCCACAGGCCGGCACCGCCTGGTTCCTCAAAGAATTGCCCCCCCCCCTACTACCCCCACCCCCCCCACGATGCTTCCCAATCGCTATCCCGAGCCACCAGGCAGTCCTGAGCGCACAGGTACCATTGTGTGAAGTAGGCATGGGCTCGGTCCCCGGTGCTATCCCGGAGTGCCTGAACAAGGTGTCTCTCAGCTCTCGGGTTATGATCTGGTCCCCCAGAGTGTGGTGGTTGCACAGAAGCAGGTTGAGCAGGAGCAGACCGTTTCTCACTGCAGAGGAGCACCTGGGAGGAGAGAGGCAACCCGGGGAGAAAAGGAAAGGGAGTGAATGAAATGGAAGCAGAAACCCAGCACAAAGGGGAGGAGGACTGTGGCTGGGGAGGGAGGAAAGGGCTCCAGGGCTCCCTCTGAGGCCAAGATATCCGGTTTCCTGACCTCCGGTTATTCCTCCCAACACCAGGAAGGAAGGTCAGCATGCCCCGCTCTCTCTGGGCTCTCCCTCCCCCCCACCTCACTTGGTCCCTCTTCCAACAACAATCAGAGGGGGCCACCACTGTTTCATCCAGAGGTAACAACATAAAGGGAATTTCTGTGAAGCCCGTGAGATGTGGACAGGGTGGCAGTGGGGCTTGGGGCTTAGTGGGAGTTTGGAGGGTGATGCCCTGACCCCTCTGTGTTCAGCATCAGGATCACGGCTGCAGGGACAGTAAGGAGCAGGCTCTCAGAGCCTGGGCGGGTGGCTGAGTCAATGCTGGCGAAGATCTCTCTGGTCATCTGGGCATCAAACAAAGGGTGGATAGAATCTCGGCCAGAAACAAAAGTGGGGATCTCCGAGGAGCTGGCAATGGCCAGCATCTTCAGTGCCTGCAATGGGGATGTGGAAGCAGTGTTAGCTGTGGGCAGGGCACAGAGAACACAGAGAAAGAGGAGAGCCAGGTCCTCATTCTCCACTCCAGACTTTGGGGTGGCTGAGCTGTTTGCAAATAGGTCAAGTAGGAGACAGAGTGGCAGGCAGAGGCAGAGGGAGAAGCAGGCTCCCTGCCAAGCAAGGAGTCCGATGTGGGACTCGATCCCAGGACACTGGGATCATGACCTGAGCCGAAGGCAGCTGCTCAACCAACTGAGCCACCCAGGTGTCCCTCAAGTAGGAGATAGAAAGGGAAGAGGTCATGATGGGATATCAAATGCTACAAACAAAAAGAGAGAGTAGGAAAGAAAGCAAAGGGAAAAGAAATGAGGCTCAATGGTAAAATCAGCCCGCCACTTGGCTCTGCTGGCACCAACACCAAGTGGCATGGCCACCTCCTCCCAAAGCTTCTTGGGCAGGGCAGTGGGGGTGGGGAGGGGAATGTCACAGCATATAGTTGTCTTTGAAGACTTTCCTTGACATTGTCTTCCATCTCCCTGGACCACCCCTCCCCTTGTAAAACCTCCCTTCTCTGGAGTTCCAGGACTCCAGAGCCTCCTGGTGCCTGCCTCTGGAGTTCCTCTTCTTAATCCTTGACCATGGAAGCTCCTGTCCCATTCTCACTCCGCACTCCCTTCCTGGGCAACCTCATCTGCTCCCACAGCTTCAATCACCACCAAAAGGCTGACACTCCCAAACCTACGTTGCTTGGTCACCAAAGCCAGTAGCCAACCCTCCTCAACAAGACTACCTGGGTTGTCTCACAGGAAGAGTGGTTGAAATTATAGGGGAAAATATTTGGAATCAGTGAACTTGCTTGCTGGTACTATAAAGAAAATTCAATTAAGATGAATGCCATGCTATTAGAGTGGAGGCTACCTTCCCTGGAGAAAGTGTTCACCCTTGAGAAGAAACCCATTAGGGATGGAGACTAGAAACAATTCTCAGGATACTCTTTCTTAAAAGGCCTGAACTCTCCATGCGTGTGCTACCTCATAATGAGGCTTTCTCTCTTTCGTTGCCCCCCACTCCTCAATTAGCTGAATTCTGTAAACCTGAAGTTATAAACAGGATGGTACAATTCTGCTACAGGGCAAGAGTTTGAATTTAGGGGTAAATGTTGTATTTCAGTCATGCAGTCTGAAAGGGTTAGGGAATTTTTTGACAAACATGGCCTAGACATGAATGCTTGGCTGCTCTTCAGAGGAGGAGCACCTAGCTGGCCCCTTACAGGAAAGAGCTTCCCTGGACTAGCCTGCTCTCAGAGGAGCTGCGCTCCTGTCCACACTGTTGCCATTATACTGTCAAAACCCATGATCAGCACCCATCTGGATGAAGCCTAAACACCCCCCTCAGGGACGCCGGGCTATACAGAGCACACCACACCTCCTACCAGCCAGCACTTGTGTCTGGAGTAGTCAGGAAGCCAATTCTTCTGTGAGCTCCCCTAAATGGGGCCCCCCCTTCCCCATCTTCTAGGCCCTGGGGGTGGGGGCAAAGCGCCACATCAGGCAAGGGGATATTTTCTACATAAGGGTACCACTCGGATCAAAGCGTAAAAAATTACTTTGTCCCATGCAGAAAATCAGTCTCTAACCAAACACTTCACTGTAACTAAAAAGACATGGGAAATTCAACAAACCGAAAAACTCAACTCGGGATCTTCTCCCCATACTTCTTCCTCCTCCCACATTCCCCCATGCAAGGAGTAAATGGCCTCTGCCTCCCCTCTGCTGCTCCATTTTAAACCTGGCAGTCGTTCTTAAAAGTATGCTTCTCCCTTTCTCCCAAACATGCACTCAGTCTCTAAGACTTGCCAGCTAGAACCTTCAACACTCCCTCAGCGTCTCTCATCCCGAGGTCTCTTCCCTGGTCTAAATCATCACAGCACCTCCCTGTCCCTCTTTTTTTTTTTTTTTTAAGATTTTTATTTATTTGACAGAAAGAGCACAAGCAGAAGGAGAGGCAGGCAAAGAGGCAGACTTCCCGCTGAGCAGGGAGCCCGACTCGGGGCTCCATCCCAGGACCCTGGGATCAGGACCTGAGCCAAAAGCAGATGCCCAACCAACTGAGCCACCCAGGTTCCCCACCCCCCAATCTGTCCCTCTCGCCCATCACTCTCTCCCACCAGGCCTGGTCCACTCACCGCCAGCCCAGCCTGCTGCACCAGGACGGAAGTCTTATATTCTTGCATGCAAACCAGCACAGCGTAGATGCCACCCTCCCTGGCAAAGAGTGGGCGCCACTCATGCTTGGTCATGAGCAGGTAGAGGAGGCGCAGGGCCAGCACCACCACCATCTTCTCTCCCACCTGGTTGGTCAGCAGCTCCACCAGCGTCTTCACAAGCTTCTCTCTTAGAAGAGACATTGGAGTTCCCCATGCCAAAAGTCACATCTGACTCCCGGCACAGCCCTCTCCACCCCTCTCCAGCCTGCTGTTCTCCTCAGCCCCTCTCCTCTCCAGGCTAACTGACTGCCCCTGACTCCTCACTGCGTGAAGGAGGCCGTGGGGCAATGTGTCTCAAACTCTGGCTCACCTGTTCACATAAATCCATAAATTCAATGGGATTCTAATCACAATACCATAGGAAATATGCAAGAACAGTCGAGAAATGTTTAGAAAGAGCAGCAGACCTGTGGGCTAGTTGTCAAAATATGAACTCGTGAAAATTAAAACTCTAAAAAACGATGCAGGGTAGATACAGATCGATAGATAAGGAAGGCATCCCAGCCAGTGAGAACTGCAAGAACCACACGACCCGTAAGATGGGGACACCCGAAACAGATACAGCTGGGACTCTGACTCACTCTGTCAGCACAAGGACACTGCAAAGAGGTTTTACAATATTTAGAAAATAAAGGGAAATATTTTTTTATAATCCTGGAGTACGACAGATCCATTTAAACCCTAGAAGCCATTAAAAAGTTTAAAAATATTCTGCCCTAAAATCCTAAGACTTTAGCACAATGTAAGAGTCTGTCTGCAAAGTTAAGAGAGAAGCAATGTGAGGGAGAGACAGTCCTTTGGAAATGCTGATCTTAGGGGAAGGAAGAAGCGCTCCAGAGTCCCTAGATTACACTGTGCATCACAAAAAGGAAAAAACTGGAATTATCTTTCTCCACAGTGAGAGATGCATCTTGAGGAGGCGGCCTGGGAAAGTTCTGTCTTTATTTATTTTTTCTCAAGAGCTTTACGATGACAACAATATGAATCAAATGTACTTCCTATATTCTGTACATTATACAGATTCTGTAGCCAGTATTCATTATAAACAAGTTAATACCCATAAGTCATATACATGAATGGATATAGAAATGTAAATAAGGATGTTTACTAAAATGTTAATAGTGACTCTCTCTGCAAAGGGTTTTCAGATGGTTTTTACCTTCATAATTTTCTAACTTTTTTATAGGTGGCATATATTATTTCAGATTCAGAAAAGAGTTAGTAAGATTTTGGTGAAAAAAAGCAAGATATACGAAATATAAATAACAGATTAATATCCAGATTGCCTACAAATCAGTAAGAAGAAAACAAAGACCCAGTAAGAAAATGGGCAAAGGAAAAGAACAGAAGAAGAAACACAACAAATACATGCAGATATGCTTAACTTCACTAAAACTAAGAAATTAAAATAAAGGTACCAATCGTTTAAAATTCTGCCAATCTGATAAACAAGCAAACAAACAAAAAGATAATATCCAGTGCTGGCAGACGTGAGGAAAACAGACCCAATAGAACGCTGTATTTGAACTTGGAGATAATCCTATTTCAGAGTCCTGTGCAGCAGTGAGAGTAATGAGGCAGCTCTATGTGGACAGGCATGGAAAGCCCTCTCAAGACATACTGAGTGTTGAGGGAAAAGTTGTAGAAAAATGTAGCACGATTACATAGATTTAAACACAAACTCAGAAAATGTTCTATTTCCAAACACACTGACAGACGTAAACCTAGGGAAGGTCTAAAGAATCCCCAGCAGACTGACAACAGTGGTAGAAAGAGACTCTGTCTTTTCCTTCTATGCTCTTTTACCTTCTTCAGATCTTTTAAAATGAGAACGTATTTGTGTATAATTAAGAAGCGGCTTAAAAACAAAAGAACATTTGAAAATAGAAAATAGGAAGGGATAAAAAAGAAAAGAGGAAAAGAATTCAGGGGCACCTGGCTGGCTCAGATGGAAAAGTGTGCGACTCTTGATCTTGGAGTCAAGAGTTTGAGCCCCACATTGGGTGTAGAGATTACTTGAAAGAAAGAAAGAAAGCGAGAGAGAGGGAGGGAGGGAGGGAGAGAAAAAGAAAGAAGAGGAAGGAAAGAAGAAAGGAAGGAAAGAACTCAAGCTCCAGGGCCCAAAAGAGCTAGGTTTGAATCCTGGCTCTGCTATCTATCAAACTCTGTGAGTTAAATTTTCTAAAGTCCTGTTTCCTCACCAATGGCATAAGCAGAGCATCGACTCTTCCTCAGGAAGGACAACAGAGAGGAGGATTGAATGAGAGAATGCATACAAAACTTTAAGCACAGAGCCTGGCACACAGTAAGTCCTCCAAGGATATCCCACATCCTCTGCTCGGCTGCTCTTGGGCTGACCTTTCTTTCACCCTCAGCCTTTCAAATTCCTCCTAGAGCTCCTTCAGTCCCTACCACCATCCTCCCCCAATGGCAGCTTAACCCCAAACACCTTCCCTCCCCACATTCTAACTAACCTCAGGGATCTGTCAGGACGGACCAGAGGGTGGTCCCGCTCAGTGACCTCCTCCACGGCCTGAGAGAGGGCACAGAGCCCTGAAAGCTGCAGGTTTGTGTCCAAGCTGGACATCTGCACGGTGGCCACGACCGCTGCCACATGCTGATCCAGGGAGCTGCGCGGACCAGGACCCCGCAAGCCTCTAGCCATTTCTGAAATTGGTGAGAGAAAGGTAGTGGCTTAAAAAAAACAACTGAGTCTCCTCCAAGTTGGAAGTCTTTAAAGGTCAAGCCCAGTTATCCTACTGATATTCTTTTTTTTTTTTTTAAAGATTTTATTTATTTATTTGACAGACAGAGATCACAAGTAGGCAGAGAGAGAGGAGGAAGCAGGCTCCCTGCTGAGCAGAGAGTCCAATGTGGGGCTCGATCCCAGGACCCTGGAATCATGACCTGAGCCGAAGGCAGAGGCTTCAACCCACTGAGCCACCCAGGCGCCCCTCCTACTGATATTCTGATACATTATTCATTCCTGTAGCTTGCATTCATAGCTCTTCCAATGCTGCGTGAGGGATTTAATAGCCAAACACTGAAGATGAAGATATTCTAGAAAACGGAGCCACCTTTTCCACGGACACTGAGGGGAGCAGCGATTGGTTGGTTAGATATACTCAAGTTCAAAGGAAGGAAGATGGGAGGCATGCTTCCAGAGCATTCTCCCATGCAACAGCAACCGTAGTCCACAGCTCTCCTCTACCTGGACTATTTCTGTGGGGACTACCCCGGACTCATTCCAACTTCTTTGCCCTCCCCTCCCAGCACCTGACTCACCACTGGCTGCCTCCTTCATCTCAGGGGGCAGAGCCATCCCCTCCGTCACCAGAAGCTGGTTGAACAGCTGTGAGTCACTCTGTGCCATGGGGGGCTCAGTTTTTCCTTTGGCAAGTTCTGCGTCTGCTCTCGGGGGCTCAGCTTTTGCTCTGGGTGACTCAGTCTCCTCCTCGGAGAAGGTGGCCTCTGATTTGGACTCCTCTTCTGCATCTAAGGTGCAGGAGTGACTTCGTGACGAAGATGAGATGCTTAGTTCATCGGGCAGCAGCCCATACTTGGTGTAGATTTGGGAGCTGAGCAGGTCCCTGAGGGTGCTGCCCTCAAACCGACTGCTGAGCACCTGCAGCAGACCCTCAGCCATCTCCACAGGCACAGAGAGGTCACCCAGGGCCTTGTCACCCAGGATCTGTCAACAGAAGAAGGTACGCATGTCAGGGACAAGCAGACACAAAGGTCCTGGGGACTGGAACAGAAAGGGTGGCTGACTCCCACCATGCCTTGCATACCAGACCTCACAGCACTTGTCTCCTTCCCCAGCAGCCCCCCTTATACTCTCTAATCTCTAGCTCCAGCCCCCCCCAAGCACCCCCTTAACTAGAACTCCCTTAGAAAATCCCAACTCCAAAACCACTACAAACCCACGTATCTCAGGCCTATGATACCTCATCCAGGTTCTCCCGAAGATTCTGGAAAATTGACTGCTGCTCACATATGTCCAGCTTCTTGATGAAGAAGAGCAACTCCCACCACTCGGCCTGGGTCAGGTATCCCAACTGTTCATTCTTCTGAGGCTCAGGCTGGAGGTACGGCAAAGAGTAGAGCCCATCCAGAGGTTTCCAGTCCCAGGAGGGAAGTGCTGAGGATACAGGAACAGGGGTGTCATCATCCAGCAGGAACAGAGGGCATTTCTGAATCTCTGGGGCAGCTCCTGGTCAGGAGTGGCTGCATCCCAGTCCTACTCCTCTGTTCAGAGACATGCTGTCCACTGCCCTCAAAGGCTCACCTGTGCCCAACAGAGGAGCCCCTGCCCCCTTCTCCACAGCTCCTGAAGCTGCGTCCTCGGCAGCTTCCTCAGGGCCCAGGATCTCTAGCATGTGCCAGTGCACCCAGTAGGTGCGGCCTGTTGACTGCCAGAAGACCTGGTATGGAGGAAGCAAGAAAGAGGCAAAGAAGAGGCTTCTGAGCCCTGGGTGGTGTGGGCTCTGGAGGACAAGGCTGTGCCCAGAGCGGGGACACATAGTCCTCAGATGCATAGCTGGCTAGCTTCAAAAAGCCTCCGTAGAGCAAAAGGCCCCCTTCCGCTATGGGATGGGCCCTGCCACTCATCTCCTAGCCCTGATGGCCAGTGCTCTGACAACTCCCTCCCAGCCAACTCCCCAGGTGGCAGCACAGGGAGTATCTCCAGGCACCAGCTCTGCTTCCTGGGTGGGAGTCTCTGCTTGGCCCCACAGCCCACCGCATTTTCTCAGCCCTCCAAATTTTCCCAAGCCCTTCTCAATTGCTGACCCCTTTAACCATTCCAATCTGCACAGGGGTTTCTCTGGGGGGGTGGCCTGCCAGGGCCGCCTGCTTGGAAGCCCCAGTTATGATCCCCCCAGCTAGTTTCCCATGCACCCTTGCTCACCTGCACAGGGGGCACACCGTTGTTGCTCTGGCGGAACTCGCCCTCGTCCCCAGCGCTGACCTCCTCGTAGTCATCCAGCATGCGCACTCGCATCCCGGCCTGCAGCGTCTCTCGCACGTACTCACCATAGCCACAGCGGCTCGAGAATTCAGAGCGTTGGCGGAAGACCCGCTCTTGCCTTCTGGGAGCAGCAACCATGGTGGGGAGCAAAAGGCTAGGGCCCGAAACGCAAGGCTGAAAGATGGACCGGGTGGGCCGCGGCGGCAACGTGCTCTGTTCGCTGAGGTTCCGGGCCCAGCCCATGCTCCGCACCAGCTCGGAGATGAGGTTACCCACAGCCATACTGAACTCCAGCTCCCGCTGCCCCCGGCTTTTCTCCCGGCCGAACTCCCTGGAGGACAGGGAGCCTCGGTCGCCAGCCCCAGGCTCTGGGCTGTTATTCAGCTGATCCAGCAGGGAGGTGACACACAGGTAGCGTTTTACCAGGGAGAAGAGCAGCTTTCCTGGGATCTGTAGGACACAGTCTGTGGTGTAGGTTCATCTTCTCCCAGCTTCAGTCCCTCTCCTTTCCCCATAATATCATCCTCTACAGAGAAATACAAACGCCTATCCCCACACTTTGAGAAGGTCTCAAAATGTGATTTATAGGACGCACAAGGAGTGTCTTCAGAGAGATTCCTCGGTTCTAATCTGAGAAATTCTGAGTGGGGAAGCAAGCATGACCCTTCATTTTAACAAACTCCCCAAGTGGCCCTGGGGCGGATGCATGATCCCGAACCACGCTTTCAGAAGCGATGCCCTCGGCCTTGTACATGGCATTTACCCCACAGCTACCGGAGTACCTGAGGCAGATGAATGCCCTCAAAGGCCATGCAGTGCTCCTCAGAGGAGGTGGTCTCTGCAAACAGCTCCAGCAAAGTATAGCGGCTGTCAAAATCCATGTGCTGCTCGATACCATCTTGCTGGCTCAGTGACAGAAGGACGTGAGCCCGACTCCCTGTAATCCACACCCAATCTTATCTTCTCCTCAATCCCCAAGACTTTCCCCTGCCTTTCCTAGACTATCTATCCCCTACCCTAGAGGTTTCCAAACTTGTGACTAAGGCTCACAGTAAGGCATATAATTTCCATGGTAACCCGATACAAACATAAACGCCTATGACCAAAATGTCTATTTTATGCCACAAAACTTATTACCAAATGCTACCTGCTAGTTGTTTTACATTAAAAAACATGTTGGTTGTAATCCACCAAACTGATGTCACAATCAACGAATAAACCTCAACCAACTGTTAAAAATATAAACCTATCCTATTCTCTTTTTTGCCACTGCATTGAGAATGGATAAACAGGGTACTATTATTTTATTCTATTTCTATACCTGTAATAGCTTATTAATCTATTTTTTTTCTTGGCAATGAATTGGTATTCACCAAATATTAGGTGTTCTTCCAGAGTTGGGAAATCCCTCTTCTTTCTGTTCTTACTCCTTGTGGCCCCATTCTCTCCAGTGCTTTCCTTCTTCCCCTGGCTGTCTCTTACCAGCATCGTGGGCTGCCAGAGCCTGTAGCATCTTGCCCGCACTCCGACGGATCTGAGGCTCGGGGTTGCATAACATGTGCATGAGCAGGTCCAGGGCTCCCGTCTCCCTGAAGACCCCAGTGAGGGGCCCGATGCTGGCATAGGCACTGAGCACATGGATGGTGTGGAGCACAGCGGCTGTGAGGCTCGAGGTCCCACCTTCTGCCAGCTGCCTGGCAGCCCTGCGCACCAGCGCCCGCACATCAGCCTCCATCTCTCCCATTGCTGTGTCATCCAGACCTCCTGGATCTCGGGGAAAGCTTCCTGAACCCCCAGCTGGTTCATGCTGAGGTCCCTTAGATAGTGCCCGCTCACCTAACAGCATGGGGCAGTTGGCGTAGACTTCGGGGGCTGACAGCCACATAAGGATGTGTTCTGTCTTGCCCTCTTCCACACCCACTCTGCCCACTTCCCCACACTTCAGAACACTCCATCGGATCAGGTATTCAGGATGCCCATCGTGCCCAGGCCGCTGTCGAATAAGCTCTTCAGGATATGCCTGCAGCCGGGGCCCCAAGGGCACCATGAGGTCCCCGGTGCGCCGTTCCCCCACCATCTTGACCTCCTGGGACACACAAGGAGAAAGATAAAGGCAATGAGGGCAAGGGAAAAGACTACATGGAGGGGACAGAACCTGGAGGCACAGATTGGGTGCAGGGTGACTGGTAAGCTGCGTGGTGGAACTTACAGACCAAAGAGAAAAACCCCAGAATGGGATGGAATACATAACTTGGAAATAGCAAGAGGATGAAATGAAGGGGTTTAAAAAATGGAAGAGGTTATGAAACAGGGTAGGAACAAAAAGGCCACAAAAAGAGTGACAGCTAAGTAGGACAGTCTGGGCAAAAGAGCAGGGTGGCCATGGGATACAGATCAAGACTTCGAAGGAAAACAGCGCTGAACAGGCAGGACAGCAGCATGGAAAACAGTAGAGCCAGAGCAAATGAGGAAAGTGAAGGTAGAGGAGAGGTGGGGCAGGGAGTAAAAATGACAGCGTAAAACTGGAATATGGATATAAAGGAGTGGGCCATGGCAGATAGAATAGAGACAAAAGGGTGGGAGGTGGGCCCCCACATCCGGATGGCTGGATGGGGAAAGTGTATCACGGTATTGTGAGCAGGAGAGGGGCCAAGGGGACCAGATAACATTATGGGAAAAAAAGACGAGGTTCCACCTGGCAC
>ML102837.1:65010-82374 GCA_003697995.1 Taxidea taxus jeffersonii | reverse complement strand
TTTTTTTAATTTATTTATTTGTCAGAGAGAGAGAGCGCGAGAGCAAGCACAGGCAGACAGAGTGGCAGGCAGAGGCAGAGGGAGAAGCAGGCTCCCCGCCGAGCAAGGAGCCCGATGTGGGACTCGATCCCAGGACGCTGGGATCATGACCCGAGCCGAAGGCAGCCGCTTAACCAACTGAGCCACCCAGGCGTCCCTGCTTTCCTATATTTTGAGTGTTACTATGTTTCTGCTTCATTTGAGGAGCATTTTAAAAACACCATTCATGGGTGCCTGGGTGGCTCAGTTGGTTAATTGTCTGACTCGTGATTTCTGCTCAGGTCAGGATCTTTTTTTTTTTTTTTAAAGATTTTATTCATTTATTTGACAGACAGAGATCACAAGTAGGCAGAGAAGCAGGCGGAAGGGGTGGGGGTGGGGAAGCAGGCTCCCCGCCTAGCAGAGAGCCCGATGTGGGGCTCTATCCCAGGACTCTGAGATCATGACCCGAGCCGAAGGCAGCGGCTTAACCCACTGAGCCACCCAGGTTCCCCCTCAGGTCAGGATCTTATAGGTGATGGGGTCCAGGCCCTGGTCAGCCTCCGTGCTCAGTGGGGAGTCTGCTTGAGATTCTCTCCCTCCCCTGACTCGTGCACAATGCGCGCTCACTCTCTGTTTCAGATAAACAAACAAACAAATCTTAAAAGGGGTAGTATCCTTCATCAGTCATTTTTATTTTAAAATAAATGAGGGAAACATCTTCATGGCTTTTTGTGGGTACTTGCAGTTTCCCTGTACTAGTTTTCTATCGCTATTGTACAAATTATATAAACTTTGTGGCTTAAAATAATCCTATTTATTATCTCACAGTTCTGTAGCTCAGAAGTTGGACATGGGCATCACTGGGCTAAAATCAAAGTGTTGGCCAGGTTATGTCAGTTCTACCCAGGCAATCCAGGATCATCTCCCTATCATAAGGGTAGTGGATAGCAACCGATTAATTCCGTCTCTCACCTTATTCCTCTTTGCTGTATAAGCTGACATTCCCAGGTTATGGGGATTAGAATATGAACATCTTTGGGGAGCTAGTATTTTGTCTATCACACCTGGGTAGCCTAACAGTGGGAAGTATTAGTAGTTCTTGAGGCTACTGCCCTAGTCATTACTTGCAGTAACACTTCTGGAGGACATTCAGCTGTTTTCCCTTAATGTCTTCATGTACTGTTAAAGCTTCTATTTAATTAAGAGTAAACTTGTTTCAATCATTTTAAAAGTTTCATATGAAACAGCATGACTTTCACCTTAATATTGACATCAGTCTCATTTACCAATTATGAATGTATTTCCTCTCTTTAAAGAAACAGGTTATAGCAGACAAACTGTATTTTGGCTTATTTCCTTTTAGTAATGTGAATTTAGAACAAGTATTTGTGTATTTGCTTATATACAATGGTATTATGCTAGATTTTTAAAAATAAAATTATATTTTTTGACAGACTCAGGAAATTTCTGTTGCATGAGGAAAGGAAAGTGCTCTAAGGGTTGGTATTTGTATTAACAGTCAACTCACTAAAATTAAAAAATATATATAATGCTGTAACTTTTTAAATTATTAAATAATAGTTGCTCAATGTACAATACTTGTAAAGCATAGAAAAGCTCAATAAAGTGTTTTGGTGTATTCAGTTACATTTCTTCTGTAAAATTTTATAGACACTCATGTATTTTTATATTTTTCCTAGAAAAATGAAATCTTACTATAAATTATTGTTTGAAGCATATTTTCTCCTCTTAAAACTTTTTTTCTATTTGGTTTTCATTATTATAGCCTTTATTTGTTTGTTTGTTTTTTGTTTTTTGTTTTTTTTTGAGAAGAGAAGAGAAAACATTGAAGGGGTTGGGGGTAAAGGGAGGGAGAGAGACTCTTAAGCAGGCTCCATGCCCAGTGATCATGACCTGTGCTGAAATCAAGAGTCCAACACTTAACTGACTGAGCCATCTTATTACATCCTCTCTTACAGCTTTTTATTATGCACAGAAAAAGAATAGTATAGTGAACCCTCCTGTACTCATCACCCAACTTGAGCAATTATTATCATTTTGCCAATTTTACAACTCTTTTAAAACCAAATATTGGAGTTTTTGTGCTTTTCAAATATGTGATCTCATTTTCTTCTACAAATATCCCTGTTGAGGTAGGGATGACTATCCTACTGGATTTACAGGTGACATCTGAGATTATGTTACTGATGGTGATGGATTTAGGATCTGTGCTCTCTCATGGTCCCACCGAGTACATATTTCATAATTGTAAATCAAAATTAAAGTTTTTGGTGACTTGTTGTCTGTTAAATGTATTGTAGAAACCACGTTGTTCTACAGGAAAATGCACAGCATGCCACCAGGTTCATAGCTCTGGCGAATGTTGGGAATCCAGAAAAGAAAAAGGTAAAGATTTGAGTGTTTGGTCGAAGGTTAATATTCACTGCCTGATAAATGTTCCTCCTGCCAGTTCAGCAGTCAGATTTTTCTTCTTTCCAATTGCAAGGTTCTAGCACTTCAGTGACTCCTTTGTGAAGATAGAGTAATGAAAGGTCAGGTTTCCTTGAGTCCTTTGTAGGGGATTTTTTTAAAAAAAGATTTTATTTATTTATTTGACAGAGAGAAAGATCACAAGTAGGCAGAGAGAGAGGGGGAAGCAGGCTCCCTGCTGAGCAGAGAGCCCCAATTCAGGCTCGATTTCAGGACCCTGAGATCATGATCTGAGCCAAAGGCGAGGCTTAACCCACTGAGCCACCCAGGTACCCCTGTAGGGGATTTTAAAGAAGGGTTTGGGAAAATAGGCCCAGTGAAACCAAGGCAGAAATTCCAATGAATGATATTCCTTTCTTCCCACATCCATGTGGTTGTCTTTGTAAGTATTCATGAATTTGCCCTTGGATGGTACTCTTGCTTTGCTTCTTTTGGCACCTTCATTTAGCAGAAATAATAGCCTTTATAGGATTTATATAACCCCTCCTTGGCTTTGGGAAATCGTAGTGATATCTGGAATGTATCTTTGTACTGGAAAACAGTAGAGGGGAATGAAAGAATATACCAGAAAAGTACATTATTTTTCTCACTTCCATGTAAGCATTTCTGGTTCTCCAGGGCCAAAAGCAGGATGTTGTGGATTGAGACAGCTGCAGTCAGAACAGTCAGGCAAAGGAAGGATAGATAGATGAATTATGTGAAGATTATTCTGTAACATGTCATAAACAGATACGAAAAAACATGAAAAGATAAATATATATTCTAAATTTTCCATTGTATCTTAAGCTTTTCAGCCCCGTGTGTTCTTAGCAAGTTCAGAGTTGTGATTTTTTTTTTTTTTTTTTTACTGCCCTTTTCAAGACCCTGTAGCACTCACAGTATTTTCACTGTAGCAATATTTTACTATTGCATTACTCTCAGGAGCATGTTAGCCTCAGTTCTGTGCAACTCGTACTACAGTCAAAAAGTATGGACACTTTTAATTTTGGCAGGCGTTACTAAATTCATCTCAAAATTTTGTTCCAGTTTATACCCCCACCAACAGTGTGTGAGTTTGGTTTTTTTTTTTCTGTCCACGTTCTTACAGGGTAGTGTCAATTTTTTTTTTTTTAAGATTTTATTTATTTATTTGTCAGAGAGAGCACAAGCAGACAGAGTGGCAGGCCGAGGGAGAAGCAGGCCAATGCGGGACTTGATCCCACGATGCAGGAATTATATCCTGTACTGAAGGCAGCCGCTTAACGGACTGAGTCACCCAGGCATCCCGGGTAGTGTCAAATTTTTATTAAGGTTTTTGCCAATGTGATGGATGAAAGATAGTATATCACTATTCATTAGTTGCATTTCTCTGATCAGTACTAAGGTTAAATATTTATTCCTAGCTCATCTAAAGTTTTCAATATCTTTGCCATTAGTGTGAGAGTCTAGATATCTGTATGAATATTTGTATTTTTGCTCCTAGCCCCTAAGAAGACTCGTCAGCATATGCAGCAGAAATTTGTATAATATCAGAGGGAAACATTAAGATGTCCAGTTTAGTTTTCATTAGTATAAAAGAATGGCAGTGCCACAATTCTGTTGACAAAGTACACAAAGATAAAGGACTAGAGATAGAAACAGTTTGTCCTCAAGGGTTATGGAACAAGTCTCCCCTGGGCATTGTAGTGACAGTTTTGTGTAAAAGCTGATTTTTTTTTTTTTTTGGTCAGATAGAGAGCGCAGGAGCAAGCACAGGCAGACAGAGTGGCAGGCAGAGGCAGAGGGAGAAGCAGGCTCACTGCTAAGCAAGGAGCCCGATGTGGGACTCGATCCCAGGACCCTGGGATCATGACCTGAGCCGAAGGCAGCCGCTTAACCAACTGAGCCACCCAGGCGTCCCAAAAGCTGATTTTTGTAAAGGCTAGGGCTTTGATTCGTTGCTTGTGACTTGATCAGCCCTTGGTTAGCCCTTACAGAGATCACTAAATTGATACTTGATTTACTTTGTATTCTCTGAGCCATAAACAGGCCAGGCCAGTTACTGTTCTTTTACTTAGTTTCTGTGAATAAAATATGTTGATGACATTTGGATAAACAGGATTTCCCCTAATATTATGTTTGTTTTTTTTCTCCACAGTATCTTTATGCATTCAGTATTGTTCCCATGAAACTAATGGACGCAGCAGAACTTGTAAAACAGCCTCCAGATGTTACTGAAAACCCTTACAGGAAATCTGGGAAGGAAACATCCATGGGAAAGCAAATTCCTGCCCCTGAGGTGTGTTCTGTTTGAGAGGTGGCATTTTCTGGGCTGGATTGCCCATTACACATATACTTTTCCTGGCTGTAGTTTCACCCGTAAGACCGGTTTAATCCCTAGAATCTAAGTCTTCTTTTTCCCTGTGGGAAATCATGATGGTGTTTAGAAAGACTAAGCAGATTTTTTTATTAACAGTTTCATATTTTAAGTCTTTCTTTGTCTGAACTTGGTTCATATGTTGGAGCTACACATGTTAAGTCTTTCTTTGTCTAAAGTTGAGTCTTTATTTTATTTTGAGTCTTTTTTTTTTTTTTAAGATTTTATTTATTTATTTGACAGAGATCACAAGTAGGCAGAGAGGCAGGCAGAGAGAGAGGGAGAAGCAGGCTCCCCACTGAGCAGGGAGCCCAATATGGAACTCTATCCCAGGACCCTGGGATCATGACCTGAGCCGAAGGCAGAGGCTTAACATACTGAGCCACCCAGGCACCCCTGAGTCTTTATTTTTAACTTAAAAAATATTTATTTATTTTAGACAGATTGAAAGAGAGAGAATAAGCAGGGGAAGGGGCAGAGGGAGAGAGAAAGAGGGAGTCTCAAGCAGATTTCTCGCTGAGCTCGGAGTCTGATGCAGGGCTCAATCCAAGGACCTGAGATCATGAAACGAGCCTAACTTAAGAGTCAGACACTCAGGGGTGCCTGAGTGGCTCAGTGGTTAAGCCTCTGCCTTTGGCTCGGGTCATGGTCTCAGGGTCCTGGGATCGAGCCCGCATCGGGCTCTCTGCTCGGCGGGGAGCCTGCTTCTCCGTCTCTCTTTCTCTCTGCCTGCCTCTCTGCCTACTTGTGATCTCTGTCTGTCAAGTGGATGAATAAAATCTTTAAAAAAAAAAAAAAAGAGTCAGACACTCAGTCGACTGAGCCACCCAGGTGCCCCTATTTTCAACTTTTCAGGCAAGGATCCAACTGCTTGTTAGCAATGTAATTTGTGATTTAATAACGAGTGCTAGCAAGTAACTAGGACTCATTCTAAATAAATTTCTTAATAGCAGACTTTTCTGAAACGAATTTTCCCTCATTAAAATAAGGAATGTCAGGTTCCATTACCAGTGTGCATGGTTTACTTTCATAGACATTTTTCCTTCTTGAACAACCTCCTCATCTTTTTAATTAAAGTTCAGTTAGACTTGTTTGACCTGTGAAATTATAGGACTACACTAAGGCCCTACTGAGAGTGAAAGGAAAAGGCATTTGGGTGGGTTCATATTGTTCTGTTTTAGCCAAGAGCCAAGTTTTGCTCTATAACTTGCATTTTAACTTGCTTTTACAAAAAGATAGATTTGGTGGTATTTTGGCTAAGTGTTGAGAAGTATGACTGACAGTCCAGGCATCAGGATTAGGAAGATATTTTTCTTACCTAGAATAGACAGAATGGACTGGAAGGAAAGATAAATATGACGTGGCAGGAATGATCCCTTGTATGTGAATGGTTCGCTCCTTGTCTAAATATTAGTTTAATTACATTTTCTCTTCTGCCTTTGGCCATTCCAGGAAGAATCAGCCTGTCAATTTTTCTTTGATTTAAATGAAAAGCAGGGAAGGAAGCGTTCATCTACAGGCAGAGATAGCAAGTCTTCTCCTCACCCAAAGCAGCCTCGCAAACCTCGTAAGTATCTTGGTTTCTGAGGTCTCCTGTGTGAGCAATAACTTATTTCAGGTCTTGTGTGGGACATGGCTTTGCTAAGGGAGCCTCTTCTGGAGAAGGAAAACCATATAGTGAGTCATTAAGACCAAAAATAAAATAGTACTGAGATGGCCTGATTTTGAGGGTATCTGAGGCTATTCCTGAAAGAACTATGGAGAAAGCTCCTTTTCTTCCCTCATGTCTTTAAGATGGGAGGTAAAGAGCCTACAAAACCAATGAGGTTCATAAAATAATAGAATAATCAAACTCGTAAAAAGGAATTTAAGGTTATTTCATTGAAGTCCACTTTCCCCACCCCTTGTTTCAAAGTTGGAGAAGCAGACCTTGGTGGCATAAATTTATTACCAGAGTCATGGCTGGCTAGTGGCATAGCTGGGGCTGGAGTTGGGACCCCTGACCTCCAGTTCAGTGTTCTTTCACTGCAGCTGTTGCCAGTTAGTTGCTACTTCAGTCAGTATGTGATCATCCACTTGTGGTTATTGACCTGTGAATTGGTTGCAAATTCAGAGCTTTTCTCATAGGGGTCAGTTTCGCTGATAATGGTGATGGGGCGTGGGAGGACACAGTGAAAGCACAACAGGGCCAGCCCTTCGTGGCAGTGCTGTATACCAGTCTTTGCGGGTGTGAAGATCAAACAAGGCTGAGTTCTGTTGGGTGATTATGTATATGCTGGAGTGCTTGGACCATAGTAACATCTGCTCTCTTCCATATGAAGCTCAGCCTCCAGGACCCTGCTGGTTTTGCCTTGCCAGCCCTGAAGTGGAAAAGCATTTGGTGGTCAACATTGGCACACATGTGAGTTACTTCCCAGGACCTTTTACAGAGAAGGACACCCTTATTTGTTTTTTATTAACTTAATAAAGTTATAATTTACATTTCATAAAGTTTACCCACTTTAATAAAGTGTATAATTCACCGGTTTGTAGTCAGCTTACCAAGTTGTGCAACCATCACATAGCATGGTTTCAAAACGTCCTTCACTCGTGCCCATTTACAGTTAATCCCCATTCCCATCCTCAGCCCTAGGCAACCACTGGTCTACTTTCTGTATTCATAGGTGTACCTTTTCTGCATGTTTCATATAAATGGAGCCATACAATATGTGGTCTTTGTGTCTGACTTTTTTTATTCAGCATAATATTCTTGGGGCTCATCTATGTTGTAGCATGTGTCAGTACTTCATTCCTTTTTGTTGTCCTTTTTATGTATTCTGTATATCAGTTGATGGGCTTTTGGGTTGTTTTCACTTTATGGCTATTAGGAATGATGCTGCTGCGAACATTTGCATGCATGTCTTTATGTGGACATATGTTCTCATTTCTTTTGGCTAGAAACCTAGGAGTGGAATTTTTGGAGCTGGTAAAGTTATATTTAATTTTTTAATCAGACTGCCAAACTGTTTTCCAAAATGACTGTACCATCTTATATCCCCACCAGCAACGTGTGAGGGTTCCTGTTTTTCCCACATTTGTTATTGTCTGTGTTTTTGATTATTGTAATTCTCTTGTGGTTTCACAAGTGTGGCCCCTCCCTCCCCCGCTCTCTGACAAATACATGAATCCTAGGGTGAGGCCTTCATATACTTCTTGTCCATACAAATTAGAGGTGATGATGAGTTGCTTTCGTTAATTGCTCAGTATTTATTTATTTAAAAAGATTTTATTTATTTATTTGTTAGAGAGAGAGTGCGAGCACAGGCAGACAGAGTGGTAGGCAGAGGCAGAGGGAGAAGCAGGCTCCCTGCCGAGCAAGGAGCCCAATGTGGGACTGGATCCCAGGACACTGGGATCATGACCTGAGCCGAAGGCAGCTGCTTAACCAGCTGAGCCACACAGGCGTCCCAATTGCTCAGTATTTAAAAGAGGATTTTCTTTATCCTAAAAAGGGAGTCCTTTGTTGCCTATATACTCATTTTGGATGAAAACTGTTGATACTCTTTTTTTCTGTCTTCAGATTCAGAAGCCCGAGTTTACTAATTTTTATCTATAATTACTTAACACTGGGAACAGAGTCATACTGAATCATTATATGAAAGACTAAAGTGATAAATTCCTGAGTTTTGCCTAGTAATAGAGGGTATAGCATCCCTAGACAGGAATACCCATATCTACATTCATAATGTGGGTGATAGTGTCATTATCCCAAGATAATAATGAAAGTGTTGCTTGGTAAGCACTGAATCACAGAACTGGATGATCCTGAGGAAGATTTTACTCAGGCTGTGCACAACTGATGAATTGTATATCTCACAGTAAAGTTTTCCCTTTTCAGACTTCAGATATTTTTCCTTGGGCAGTACTTGTTTAGGTATTGACTAATATTAGTCTTTGACCCTCATTTTCCTGGCATCTGTATAGACCATTATCCTTCTTTTCATTCACTTAGGATGAAGAAAGCTTAATTTTCAGGATTACAGTTGCACCCTAGTCACCTGTGACTAGAATTGGTTGTTTCCCATAGCTCTTGATGGAATTATTTATAGACCCTTTCTCAGTCAGTGTAGTGCTTCTGCAAATAGATACTTTCATCTCTTTTTTCATTGATTTATTCTAATTTTGGTTTCTGAGGGTGAGCATTTCCTCAATTTACCCTCACAATCTGAGAGCCCTTTATTGTGGCCTCCTGTAAACTGACCAGAGTCTCATTTTCATCATTGTACCCTTTTTAAGTCATATCCCTCTCTGCCTTTATACTTTCAGACTGAAGAGTCCCAGTCGTCTACATTTAAATTTTATATTTTTATTATTGGCACACTCCTATCTGTAGGGGGAGCATTATAGGGTCAAGGCCTGGGGCCTCATTGGCCATGGAGTCTATGGATGAACTCTTCAGTAGGAAGAAGAGCAAACTTGAAAAGTTTTTGGAATGCCCTTTTTGGATTCTCTCTTGGACCTTGTTTTCTTTGGATTAGTTGATGCCATTTTTCTCTTCCACACAGCTTTTATGGTAGGCAGGCTTTGGATTGCCTTCTATTTGGGAAGCTTCAGTAGTTCAAAATGGCACACAGGGGACTACAGATCTGGAACAAGTCACTTAGCTCAGGGCTGCTCTAGGCCTCAGGGAGAAATGACCTTTCCTTTCCATTCACCTTTTAATTGCCCAGGATTATCTAGCCCAGAGATGAGACTAGGGGATGAGCAAGGAAACCTAGGCCTGAAGCAACAAGGGCAAAAAATATCTCCGATCTTGTTTGTAGCCCAGCCCAGCACCCCAAGTGGGAGGCCACATGAAAATTTTAGCCTAGAGCCTACTAGTATTCAAGTCTACACTTACCTATATTGTCCTCTGTCTGATAGAAACTTCTTGGGAATCTCTGGGACCTTTGGGCATCTGAGAGAGGGTTTAGAATCACCTCCCTGCAATCATTCCTCTTGATCTCCTCTCACTCCCTTTTTTTGTCTTGGCTTTGTCTTTGCCATGCCTTCTTCAAGGGATATACATGGAACTATGTTAATGGCCCATGGCCACAAATTAGTAAAAGGAGGGAAAGGTTGCTAAGAGTCCAGAATAATTGTTGCAAAAATCATGCATTTTATTTATGGCAGAAACATTCATTCAGGTCCCTATTTATACATTTTTAGAGATAATTCAAGTATAGGACAGAAGGTGAGAAATTGAAAGGAAGGAGGAGATTGGGCAAGTATGAAACTCTTCACAAGAACTGGGAGATAAAGCCCTGTGAGTGAGGGGTGCCCTTCAGTCTGGAATAGAAACCTTCAATATCTCACTGCACATTATAATATAAAAACTGATGTTCATGGCAGTGACCCTTTGACATGAAGAAAAGGTTAGAAGATTTAGGCTTCAAGAGTAATCTTTAACAACATAAAATCATTGGGGTGCCTGGGTGGCTCAGTCATTAAGTGGCTGCCTTCAGCTCAAGTCATGATCCCAGAGTCCTAGGATCGAACCCCACATTGGGCTCCTTGCTAAACAGGAAGCCTACTTCTCCCTCTCCCACTCCCCCTGCATGTGTTCCCTCTCTCATTGTGTCTCTGTTAAATAAATAAATAAATAATCTTTAAAAAAATAAAACATACAATCAAAAATAGTTATTGTAAAGATTAGGAAAATATTTTAGTGAGGTTTCGATGAACTTCAGTCATCTAGAAGATTAAATTTGTAGTATGTTCTAGCCTCTATGCCAAGTAAATCAAGGATGATCATGCTTTAGATTGTTTCAGATACCTCTTCTGTCATTCTGTCAGATTATCTCGGTGTTAATGATAAATGACTCCTTCCTTCAGTCTTTTTTTTTTTCTTCCTTCAGTCTTAACTTAGAACTCGACACTAAAAGAAAATGTTGGATTGCTTTTTCTAAAGCTCTGGTACCTTCATTTGCCAGTGGTGATATTCACTGGCCATTTCTCTACTCAGTGTTTTCCCTTCAAAGAGTGTCTGAGGGTAGAGCAGTCTTGCATGTTTTGGTTTTAACAGAAATATTTTTAGTTGCTGTTTAGCTGCTGACATCCACTGTTAGGAACCATAATTTTCTACTTCTTTGGATGTGTCTGAGTTTGAGGTTTCTCCTTCTTTTCTCCCATTAGGTTATATATTTGCTTTCGTTTGGTATGAGTTAGGCAGCAGTTTATGTCGGGATGCTGGATGCTAATCATGACATCTTTGCCTTTTTTGTTAGTCCAGAGGCTGCGGTGTGGGATTTGATGTTATCATAGGGAAAGTGGTCATTTTAAAATCAAGTGATATCTTCCTGTGGCTGAAAGCAATAATAACTGAGAAATGGTTTTCAGGTTTGGAGCCTGGGAGGGAAAAAGCTAACTATTTGCTGTTCCTGTCTCCTTTAGCTTTGGTGTGTTTGAAGCCAAAACTTGATGGTGTGCCATTCATTTGCTCCCAGTTCATTTGATAGTTGGATAGAAATTTGTTGCATCTAATTTTATTCTTCACCAAGTTCCTGTTAAAACCTCTAAAATCAGTTTTTTTTTAAAGTCGAAGAATTTTTCTTGTAGCTTCTCAATCACTTTGTCCACACCCTCATGCTCACTCTTTATATTGGCTTTTTTTCCCTGAAGAGTCATATATGTGGCATTGATATCTTGATTCTGTATGCTTCCTCTGTAGTGCTACCTTGCCCTGGCCAAAGGAGGCTTATCTGATGATCATGTCCTCATCCTACCCATTGGGCACTACCAGTCAGTGGTGGAGCTTTCTGCAGAGGTGGTAGAAGAGGTGGAGAAGTATAAGGTGACACTGAGGCGGTTCTTTAAGAGTCGAGGGAAACGGTGTGTTCTATTTGAGAGGAATTATAAGAGCCATCATCTCCAGCTGCAGGTAGGTGGTCTCCACCCGGAACTTGGAAGGACCCTGTGGGGACCTGAATATTGACAAGTATTTAAATAACATCAATTAATATTTCAATATATAATTTTAATCTAAAATCAAATATTTACATTTTTAATATTTAAGATAATTAATACAAATTTTCATATTATTGTTGTTTGAATAGTGTTCATTTGAAAGGTTGTAAAGAGTCTCCAGTGATAAATCCAGAGAAATCACAGGGAAGTGCATGGTCAGTATGAATGGGCCAGCACAGGTAGTAAGTACCTTGTTTAGAAAAGGAATGGGTACTTGAGGAAGGTTTCAAGAAAGACTGGGGCCTTGGTAGAGGTAGAGGGGGGAAGAGAGTGGGTATTTATGTGAGTGGGTATTATTTCAGCAGCATGAGTGAAGTCTTAAAGGTGAGAAATAGTCCTAGAGCCTTGATAGAGCTGTCAGCTCAGAAATTGGGGGATTGTTTATGGATAATTGGTTTGTAGCTGTGGTAGTTTTCTTTCTGGCACATTTGTTAAATTTTCAAATGGGCCTGACTCTGCCACATATATTACCTAGGAGCCAGCAAGGGCTTGATGACAGAGATCTCTCTCCAGCCTTTCCTTTGTCAGGTATTGGCTCCCACATGTGGCCGGCTATCTCATAAGTTTAAGTCCTTACAGACAGGCTGACACAAGCCTGGCTGGCCTGAGGAGAATCTCTGCTGAGGGGTATTTCTCCACCCCTGTGATGGATTTGCTACTTCTCAGGGACTGTGCAGGAGGCCTGACCTCTCAGGGACCTGTACGAAGAGTATCTCCCATCTGTCCGCCTCTCCCCCCACACCCTCAGGTCATTCCTGTGCCACTCAGCTGCTGTACCACAGATGACATTAAAGATGCCTTCATCACCCAGGCTGAGCAGCAACAGATTGAGCTGTTGGAAATCCCAGAGCACTCTGACATCAAGCAGGTGAAATAGGAGGGGATGGATGTAAAGTAAAGGATGAGAAGTAAAAATGTGGTTTTCGACATGTTGAGCCTGAGGTAATATCAGGGCATCCCAAAAATGTTAAATAGGCAGATGGACCATTTGGACCTAGGGCATGGGGTACTGATTGGACTGGAGATGAGGATGACATTACAGCAATGCTCTAGTGCATTCCTGGGAAGAGCAAAAAAAGCGAAATTTCCTAAGGCAGGAACTTCGAAGGTTGGGTGCCACTGGGAGGATCTTTGTACTATCTGGTAGTTTGGCTTTTTAAACTGTATTCCATTAAGTAGCTTGGGATCTGTACTGCTCACATTCTTTCTCTTATGCTTCCAGGCTGAATTCTTTGCCAGATAAAAGTTTTTATAAGAGATGAGCTAGGATTTCGATTTTTAAAGCATTATGATATGTCCTCATACAACTCTGTTTACTTTAGATTGCACAGCCAGGAGCAGCATATTTTTATGTTGAACTTGACACAGGAGAGAAGCTTTTCCATAGAATTAAAAAGAATTTTCCTTTACAGTTTGGAAGGTTTGTATGTTTTTCTTATTTTTTTTTTTAAGATTTTGTTTATCTATTTATTTGACAGAGAGAGACACACATAGCGAGAGAGGGAACATAAGCAGTGGGAGAGGGAGGAGCAAGCTTCCCCCCTGAGCAGGGAGCCCGGCGCGGGGCTCGATCCCAGGACCGCGGGATTATGACCCGAGCCGAAGGCAGACGCCTAACGACTGAGCCACCCAAGCGCCCCCATATTTTTCTTATTTTAAATGTATTGTCGCTAGGCCTACTATGAACAGAGTAGTGGGCTACATAGACAATTGAATAAAAAGCCAAGTAGGAAACAGTGTTTGTCCCAACGAACTTACAGTCTTAGGGCAAATCAGATATTTGCATATGTGACAGTAATGTAATGCAGAATGTGAAAAGCACCATAAAAAAGTTGAAGGAATAGTGGACTTCAGAAATTCAGAAAGGGAGGGCTTATTTCTGCTTTATGAAAGGCTTCAAGAAGAGGTTGACACTGAGCCTGAGAAATAGAGTCAGAAGGCAAATATGAGGGTGTGGGCCTTCTAGGCGAAAGGAGTGAAGTGCTACCATTAATTGAGTGTATGCTGTTTGCCAGGCACTGTGCCAAGAGCTTTACATGCATTGCTTCATCTAATCGTCCCAATTCTGTAAGATAGGTACTGTCATCCCAGTTTACCAAGGCGGAAAGTGAGGCTCCAGAGACAGTAGAACTTGCCATGATGTTGGAAATGTTTATAAATCTGCACTGTCCTATACAGTAATCACTAGCCCCATGTGGCTCCTGAGCTCTTGAAATGTGGCTAATATGACTGAGGAACTAAAATTTTTTTTTAAGGTTTTTATTTATTTATTTGAGAGAGAGGGAGAGAGAGAGCACAAGTAGGCAGAGCAGCAGGCAGAGGGAGAGGGAGAAGCAGACTCTGCTGAGCAGGGAGCCTGATGTGGGGCTCAGTCCCAGGACCCTGGGATCACAACCCAAGCCAAAGGCAGCCACTCAACCGACTGAGCCACCCAGGTGTCTCTAGGATTAAAATTTAAATAGCTAGATCTGGCTAGTGGCTCCTTTTAATGGACAGCATGGCCTTGGAGGGATTAGATAGCTTGTCCATGAGCACACACAGTAGGTTCAAATCTAGGTAAGTTTAACCTCATTGTTGTGTAGTGTCCTTAGGCCTAGATGAGGCTTCGTTTATGCTCCTCATATCAGACAGAACATGATTGTAAAACCATGTAGGGAGTGTTATCAACTAGGCAGTCTGAAGATAGGAAGTTGTTGGCAGAAATAGAGTATAGAAGTTGTTGGAAGAAATAGAGTATAGAGGGAGGGCAGTATAAGATATGCAGAACAGATTAGATAATGCTCGTGTCTGATTTGCGTTTTTTTTCCTGGTTAGAACTGAGCTTTGAGTCAACTTTGCACCTTTCTTGGACTAATTTGGGAAACTTCCAAGAGATTGCTACCATTGGTTAAGTCCAGGAAATATGGTTGCCTACATTTTCAAAAAGATAATTGATAAGTGAGAATAGGTATGATTAGGGACTTCAAACATCTGATGTTATCTTTTTGTTGTTGCCTTAGCAACGGATGCAGATGTGGACACTGATGACTTAGGCACATAATTGCAGATAAACACACAGGCACATAAGCCCACAAGAGAGGTTCTCTGAATGGTTTTGTGCTCATGATAGTTCGTTGTATTTTCAATGTACTCAAAATACTAATGTACAGTTACATAGCATTTTACAGTTAACAAAATATTTGAAAAGATATTTTTTCCTCCACTGTACAAGAAAGGTGATTCTGTCTACATTTTATAGATGAAGAAGTAGGCTCAAGGCTTGCCCAGGGAGCTAGAGCTCAGATCCTGTGACTTTTAGAAAACTCATGTGATTTTGTTTTCAACTCTTCTGTTTATTGTAGTGTAAAGATTTTTATTCATTTGAGAGATCACAAGTAGGCAGAGAGGCAGGCAGAGAGAGAGAGAGAGAGAGAGGAGGAGGCAGGCTCCTTGCTGAGCAGAGAGCCCGATGTGGGGCTCGATCCCAGGACCCTGGGATCATGACCTGAGCCGAAGGCAGAGGCTTTAACCACTGAGCCACCCAGGTACCCCTATTGTAGTTTAAAGTGAAAAATGAACCATATAGATGAACAAATAGAGTTCTTTCTTTAAAAAAAAAAAAATGTGTGTGTGTTTTTTTTTAAGTAATCTCTATACCCAGTGCGAGGCTTGAACTCACAACCCCGAGATCAAGAGTTGCATGCTCTACTGACTGAGCCAGCCAGGTGTCCCACGTAGAGTTATTTCTAACATATCAAAATGAGTGTAAAAATAAATAAAAATGTAAAGCAGTGATAATTAGAAGGTAGCCTCTATGTGTATGTGTATCAGGATATATTTTTTAGTCCCGGGAGCCAAGATAAGTTATTTTGTTGATATTGAGCCTGTGCTGTTGTGCCTATGTAGGCGTGAGTCCTCTAGGAGAGGCAGAAAATCAGTAGCGTATGATACTAGGCCTGATCTGCACCATGCCCTCAGCAAAGTCATGGTCTAATTGGGAATGACAAAACTAGAGTTCAAGGCAAGATGTATTTATAGCTGGTTTGGTGCTTGGATTGTGTTATTTCCATACTTCACAAAAACCCTTACTGCATTTCATAGGCGAGGAAATCAAGACTTAGTGATGAAGTCATGTTCAAGTCAGAGACAGCAAGTGGTTGAAGTAGGAATGGAATTAAGCCTCTGATCTTTTTTTTTTTTTTAAGATTTTATTTATTTATTAGAGAGAGAGAGAGGGAGCACAGGCAGACAGAGAGGCAGGCAGAGGCAGAGGGAGAAGCAGGCTCCCTGCCGAGCAAGGAGCCCGATGTGAGACTCGATCCCAGGATGCTGGGATCATGACCTGAGCCGAAGGCAGCCGCTTAACCAACTGAGCCACCCAGGCGTCCCTGATCTTTCTTTTTTAAAAGGTTTTATTTATTCGTTTTAGAGAGAGAGAGAGAGCATGCGTGCGTGTGTGGGCAGATGGAGAGAGAGAGAATCTCAAGCAGACTCCCTGCTCTGAGCATGGAACCTGACCTGGGATCAATCTCATGACGCTGAGATTGTGACCTGAACTGAGACCAGGAACTGGATGCTTGCCCCAAGCTCTGATCTTTCTGACCAGGGCCCACTGTCTTTGTACTACATCAGTGTTGCTTCTATAAGTACCAGTAATATTCCAGATTGTTTAAGAGAGAGAAGGAAATAGGGTTTGAAGGTTTAGAAAAGAGATAGGACCTGAGCTGGTCACTTAACTTGAATATGATTTTTTTAAAAAGATTTTATTTTTATTATTTATTTGACCACAAGTAGGCAGAGAGACAAGTGGGGAAGCAGGCTTCCAGCTGAGCAGACAGCCCAATGCGGGGCTCGATCCCAGGACTGTGGGATCATGACCTGAGCCGAAGGCAGAGGCTTTAACCCAGTAAGCCACCCAGGCGCCCCTTGAATATGATTTTTGAATGAATGGTGGAGATGGCACTCTGGGCAAGAGAAAATGATATGAACAAAGTCAGAGGAATTTGCATACCTTCTTTGGGTGACACTGAGGAGAGCTCTCTAGCGGGAGAGGAATAGAGAGGAGGGGGCTTCAGGCTGATACTGTCCATTTTTACTTTTTTCTGCAGGGAGGTGCTGGCCAGTGAAGCCATCCTTAATATTCCTGACAGGTCTGACTGGAGGCAATGTCAGGTCAGCAAGGATGAGGAGGAGATGCTGGCTCTCCGCTTCCGGAAAGACTTTGAGCCCTTTGACTTCACTCTGGATGACTAAGCGAAGGAAAATGCACTTTATGAACTGACAGGAAGTAGTAGCCTGTTTTTTAAAGAAACTACAGTCTCCCATGGGGACTGTTTATCTGCCTCTTTTTTGTGCATTCCCATGGAACCTGCCTGCAGCAAGAGGCCTAAGATTGAGTATTTTTTTGAAAATATTTCCAGGATGAAAAGCCTGTTAACATAAGCATGTCTGTCATCCAGCTTCAAGTACAGCTTATGTTAATCAACATTTTGGAAAACGTTAATCAAATAAAATCCAAATGCTTTTCCATGGTTGGGAAGTTATATTATGTGCAT